>CAOLHI010001270.1:600000-810284 GCA_948474755.1 Ctenosaura bakeri
GCCCCAAACACAGAATCTTCTCATTCAACACCCTGCCTCCACAGAACCACAGACCTGGCCTAATGCCAACCAAATCCCCAGGAAGTACACAAGTGGTTTCTGGTCACTTCTGGCTTTCATTTTCAGCCCAAAACATAGTGAACATTGGCCCCTTCAACAGTTGCCCACTTCTATTTTAATTACAGTCCTCCCTCCTCTTTTACAGGTTTGACCTTTGTAAATTTGATTATTTGTGAGGTGCCTACTTGCCTCCCCCTCTCCTATTCCCTGGCCTTTTGCCCAGAAATACTGCCTTCCTTCTCTGTACCCCAGCAGAAGGCAAGCTTGCCTTTCACCCAGGTGGGTGCTCAGAAAGAAGACAGTGCACATGGGCAACAGGCAGGGGAATAGAGGGGGCAGAGGTATTTCCCCCTCCATTCACCTGAAGGCAGCATGCATGGGTGATAGGCAAGAGAGTGGAAGGGAGGGGCAAGCACACTGCCTGAGGGGCTGCCTGCTCCCATTTTGCTTGGATGCAGAGAAGGAGGGCACACCCACCCAGGCGTAGTGTAAGGGAATGGGAGGGGGGAAGCCTTAGAAGGGAATAGGAGGAGCACTCGCTAGGGTTGTTCTTTAAAATTTTCATGAGAGTTTTGTGCCCCGAACCCTCACAAAAGTCAAGGTGTCACTGTATATCAAAATATTATTTCAGTCAATTAAATCTGGTTGGAAAATGCTTAGCAGTTATGCCAAAGATAGCATTATAGATTATAACTTTTTTTCATAATGTTTCTTTGACTTATAAATTATGGTTTGTTTGTTTGTTTGTTTGTTTTGTTTTGTTTTGTTTTTTGGGAGAATCAAGTCCTGGTAAACTAAGCACTCCTGTTAGTGCAGGAAGTTGCAGGAAATTTGGTCTTACTCTCACATTCTCTCTTGTGGTTGCCTTCAGGTATTATAAGAAGTTCTCCATTCCTGACCTAGACAGGTTCCAATTGCCCTTGGATAGCACTGCTCTGAGCTTCACGCATGCCAACAACACTTTGATCATCACAGTAAGTACCCACAAGGCTGAACTGTCAGTATTAACATGCCACATCTCCCAGCATTCTTTTGGCAGTGCTGTAAAAAAGGCATATTGTCTACCTGTCACTGTAGTTCTTTGAGTGGCAGTCTGTGTGCTCATGCAGATGGGGTTTGTGCAAGGCCTTGTTCATCTGTGCTAGGCCTTGTTCAGGACATGCTATGGCTGGCCAGATGTGGGGCAACAATGCTGTCTTCCCATTTCTTAATGTGTCTTCTCAAGAGTGCTGCTCCTTCTGTCCTTGCTCAGTTCCTAGTCTGCCACTGCAGTGGAACAGTGGAACATGGGGCATCCATAGCAGTTGGGAGGATAGAATGTGCAAGTTCAAAAATCACCACTCAGAAAGACAGGTTGCTTACCTGTAATTGGAGTTCAAGTGTTCATCTGTGAACTTACACATATGGGTCATCTGCGCCTGCTCAGTGCACCTTTCGGAACATTCTAGAACTCTAGAACTAGCATTTTGGCAGTAACCTCACCTCCTGATGATTTCGCTATTGGGCACAGCTCTAGAGTTGGCTGGGCCTGGAGAGGAAACAGGTCCTTATTCCAGTGGTGAGGCCTCTTCCTGAGTAGCAGTAGAAGTTTCCCTGGCTGAACCCACGGGAGTCAGACAAGACCACAATGTCTTGAGAAGGCAAAGTGTGCTGCTCAAGCATGAAGGAAGGGTATCCCTCAGTTTCTTCTTCTTTTTCTTGTTGGACAACTTGTGGGAGATCAAGGGAGCAAATGTAGATGGTAAGAGAGCAATGACCATCACACCCCGAAGTTGAGGGAGAGGTAGCCACCAGTGCGGAGGCAGGTGTCAAGGAAGGATGGTCTCGGCAAGACTCCCCCGAGCCCAAGTATTGAGAAGGAGGCCTGGCAGAAGAAGATGATGCCGTGGGAGGGGGCTTAGACACTGTCCTTCTTGCAGGCTTAGAGGCCGAAGCCAAGGCCTGTGACTTCAATTTCAATGCCATGTTGGTCACGCTGAGAGCTCTCTCCCAAAGTAAGGCCTTAGGCCTAGCTGCTCTGTTCTGTCTTGTCTGAGGTGTAAAAAGTTGACAGTGAGGAGGGACCCACGTTATGGGTTTTGACCAAACAGAGGAGGCACTTAGAATGGCTGTCTCTTTCAGGAATTTTATCACTGCAGGTTGAGCAGCATTTGAAGAATGCTGCTGAGACCATAAACCAGAAGAACAAAGCCAGTGGACAAAGACAGTCGAAGTATCGAAGAAGCAAGGGATCAAGAACGAGAGATAGAAGTACCAATGCCAAAGCACTAAGACAAACTGTAGTCCAAAACTGTAACCTGAAGATCAGACCGATGAAATTGTTAGCCGAGAAAATTCCAAAAAAGGCTCCTAATGGTGCTGCTGCCATGACAGACAAAAAGGAACTGAGGACTTTGGCAGGAAGATGCCTTATATAGCCTCAGGGGCAGGGGGAGGGGTTACCACCAAAAAACTAGTTCTAGGGCTCTAGAAGGTTCTGAAAGGCACACAGGTGCAGATGACCCATTTGTGTGAGTCACAGAGACCACAAAGAAGAAAACAGCAGTTGTATGGAAGCAGCCTGTCCTCCTTAGTTGTTTCTGTGATAAGTACATGGGAGGGTAGCAAGCTCACTTACTGGAGTAGGATTGATACCAGAATAGTAAAGAGGATACTATCCAGTGATGTGTGTTTTCCAGAAAAAGCAGGACTGGAAAATTTGCTAGAAAAGTTTCCAGTGTTCTAAGTAATGTTATCTGATTGAACATATTTTGTTTAAATGTTATATTTAAACCATTAAAAGCTTTGTGTGAAAATTATTTCTTGGAATATTTGTAATAATACAAAGTGAATAGTATATGCTGTTGTGTGCCTTCAACTTCTTTCAGATTTATGGTGACCTAAGGCAAACCCACCACAGAGTTTCCTGGGGTTGAGAATGTGTGATGTGCCTAAGGTCACCCAGTGGGTTTCCATGGCCAAACTGGGAATTGAACCCTGGTCTCCAGGGTTGTAGTCTTAACACTCAGATCACTACGCCACACTGGCTAGTATTTACTTCCCCTGTATTTACCAAAAAATGAGTATTACCTGAAGGAACATTATTTTTCAGGAGTCATATCTAAATAGAGCTTTACCTGATATATCAACAGTTTAAATACCAGGACATAGCTGACATCACAATCTATCAGGTGAATGGCTTGTGGGGCAAGGATGGGGGCAGATTTTGCCCATTTGGCCTTGGTAGGAAAGCATATGACCGACTTCCTGGTTTTGAGGACATTTTGAGGATCTTTTGATTAAAGCAAAGCCCAGGTAAATTGATCATGGTCTTGAATGAAGCTTTTCGAGATCAAATTGAAACAGCTCTCTTGTTCAATGTGAAGCGGTCTGTGTAAGAAAGAAGCTGGAAGAACAGTTACCTCTGCATGAGAAACAGTAATGAACCATGCATGGCAAGACCACCAAGGGATAGTGAGAACGCATTCTCATTCTGAATTATGGCCATTATTAACATGAGTGGCAGAAAAGAAACACATAGTAATGGTCTTGTCCAGTCACTGAGAAATGCATCCCCAGAGAAGATGGAGTCATCCTGGTACTGCTTCCAAATGGGTATTGTTGTAGAAATGAAAGATCTCTGGAAATTTTGAAGTCATCAGATGTGGGCAGATCACATTCCAGGACATGACAAGAGCAGGCAACTATGAGCTGTCTATGTATAGAAATAGAGCCAAACCTAGTTTTCAAAGATATGTAGCCACCATGGTCAGAGATGTTGAAATTAAAATTGACAAGATTGGCTTCAAGGTGAAAGACAGTCTTGACAGGATCAGGTCTGTGTATACTGATGTCAGAACAGTGGTAGACAACAGTAGAAGTAATGAGAACATGTTTGTGGTATTTAATAAACAGGTAGGAATTAGAGGAGTCAGTGACTGTCAATGACAGTACAAGTACAGGCATATTATGTGTTGGTATCTGGGACCTTGTGGGGCTGAGAGAGAATGGAGCATAAACAGAAATACTGAGGGAGTTAGGGCTGATGTCAAAGCTGTAGTCAGCATTTTCTGCACTTGGAAAGGTATGTATTTATGTGGCTTGGATATAGCAAACATAGGTGCAATGAAGGTTATGGCAGATGATCTACTAGACAGATGATGTCCTGAGAAATAAATGAGATATAGGTTGCATGGGAATCACTGTCCAATATATAGGATGGAAACCTGAAGCAACAGGAATCCATTGGCCAATATAAAATAGTGCATGCCAAACATCAGAGCATTCTTCTATAAGAAAACTGTGGCAGTGTTCAACCTTTGTGAATTCTGGTGACTTCTCCTTGATCTTCAGAACAATGGAAGTGACATGGAAGTGTTGGTTTAATATTGCCTGTATCTTCTTCCAGAAGAGGGATAGTAGCCTGGAAGAGCAGTGGTAGAAGAGGCAATTGTTATGGTACTGGTGATTCCAGAGAATCCACCATAGATACCGTATATTCTCATGTATAGGATGACTGGCGTATAAGACGACCCCCCCAACTTTTCCAGTAAAAATATAGAGTTTAGGATATACTCGCTGTATAAGACCACCCCTCTTCCAACTCACACCAAATAAAAATTAAAAAAACATCAGATTTGATTTCAATATGGTAATTTTAATTCAAAGGCTTATGACATGCAGGTACTTAGCAGGAAAACTGTCACTTATAAACATAAGGCTGTTTGTCATCAAACATGTAAACATAAAACAGTGCAAGTGGATTAAACTTTTCCTAATTCACTCTATAGCTTAAAAGAAGGACAAGACAATAAACCCATGGGAGCTGCGATGGCAGCGGCAGAGAGTTGCCTCAGCGGCGGGGGAGGGTGGGGAGTTGTTTTGGGGCAGGCGATGGCAGCGGCAGAGAGTTGCCTCAGCGGCGGGGGAGGGCGGGGAGTTGTTTTGGGGCAGGCGATGGCAGCGGCGGCAGAGGAGAGTTGCCTCAGCAGCGGGGGAGGGTGGGGGAGTTGTTTTGGGGCAGGCGAAGGCAGCGGTGGCGGCGGAGACTTGCCTCAGCGGTGGGGGCCGGTGTTTTGGAAACTTTTGGAAAGTTTTTTGGGGGTTAAAAAGTCGTCCTATACATGAGGATATACAGTAATAATAGAGCCAAAATCACTGAATAAGATGGTTCCGATGATGACTCTGTAACTCTGAATCATTGCTCATCTGTTTGCCTTTTCTTCTTCGTAACTTCAATAACATGCAGATCAGGATGCAGCCATTTGGACTTCAATTTTTTCTGGTTGCCCTGCTCTAACTACCTCACCCCACCCAATCTGGGATACTTCAAATTGAAGGGTGGTTATGAATGACATCAGTACTGAGCCATGTACCAGTTAGAGATCTGGATTCTATGATTGTAGATGGAGGAAAGGGCTTTGTTTCAGAGGATTTAGGCACAAGTCAGCTGTAATCCTGCATGACTCAGTGTAGTATAGGAGTTCTGCATTCAGATCTGCACAAGGCTGAACCATATATCACCCCCTTAGCCACTTCATGCATTATGGGGTATGGGCAAGACAAGCAGGCACTGATGCAAAATGATTACGTTAGGGCTGAGATCCACTGGGATTCTTGGGTTCTTAGTGCTGCTGCAATCATTTTACATCTGGCTATGGGTCATAACCATAGTGTCTGATCCTGCCCAAGCTCCACAAAGCAACCATGTCCAGTGGAAGAGGGGCTTCAAGTAAATCACAGGTGAGGGGGTATTTGGGTGCTACAAAGGAAGAAGATGAACCTCTGTAGCACCCAAAAAAAGGACATACACATAAAGGAAAAAGTGCATATGCTAGTAACAAAAAGATAGAGGAGAAGAAATGGCTCATGAAGACCCCAAAGGATTTTCATTGCTATCATTGCTAAGGAGAAACCTGGATGAGGCGAATCTAGGACCAGTAGATGCCAAGGTGCTGTGGAGAACTGATATTGGCAGGAATAGGGTGCATCTTCCCAGTATACACCCTTTCCCATTGACAACACTGCTAGGAGTTGAAGTCCAAAACACCTGGCAGTTCTCTTCTGATTTAAGTTTTGCTGTCAAGGAAGTATGTAAAGGTAGGCTGAGTGATTTCATCAGGTTAGTTTGATAAAACCCAGATAATACTGATAGAAATCAATGAAATGTCTGTCACCAAAAAGATAGAGGAGAAGAAATGGCTCATGAAGACCCCAAAGGATTTTCAGGAGCAGCAGAATATTCTTGGTGTACTATAGAGTGCCCTATATATAGTATGGTGTAGTGGTTTGAGCACTGGACTAGGACCCTGGAGACTAGAGTTCAGTTCCTTGCTTGGCCATGGAAACCCACTGAGTGACCTTGGGCCTGTCACACACACACAGCCTCATAAAATCTGATGGTTCACCATAGGGTCATAAGTTGGAAACAACTTGAAGGGACACAACAATAGCAATATATAGTGTGCTATGTAGTATACTGTCATGTGTGTAGTGTACTATAGTGGGCAAGTAGGAACTGACTTAGGAAAGTGGGTATTATGCCTGGAGTTCAGTAAGGATGGAAGGAAAAATATATCACATACCACTGCTAT
Organism: Ctenosaura bakeri; assembly: GCA_948474755.1. Taxonomy (NCBI): domain Eukaryota; kingdom Metazoa; phylum Chordata; class Lepidosauria; order Squamata; family Iguanidae; genus Ctenosaura; species Ctenosaura bakeri. The sequence continues at coordinate 606,633 of CAOLHI010001270.1, forward strand.
TTCTACTACAGTGCTTGAACTACAGAACTTCATAGACTGCATACTTTTCCTACTCCCCACTATTAATTACCTTTTTGAAATCTGTCCTGAAGCTATGGGTTTTTGTGTGAAATCCAGAACCCAAGAATGGGAGGGGGGGGAATACAACAAGTCTAACAGTAAGCAAGTCAAATCTGCAGTTTGCAAGTGCAGTATTATACAGTCCATGGTTAAAATTTAAGACACATTGCAAGACTAGAGAAATAATAACATATGCTAAACTGGATGCACTATAGAGCTAGCCAAGTATTTGTTGGAAGTTGCAGTTCAAAATCTGGAGGTCAAAATTCCTACCATTGTATTGGTATGAATTTTATTGTCCTGTGCCTTCAAGTCATCTCTGACTTATGATAACCTTATAATACAGTTTTCTTGGCAAGATTCATCTGGAGGAGGTTTTGCCACTGCTTTCTTGTAAGGCTGAGTGATTTGCTCAAGATCATTCAGTTGGCTTCCATGGCTGTGTGAGGGTTTGAACCCTGGTCAACCAGACTCCAAATCCAACACTCATACCACTACACATTAGCTTAAGGTGTTAAAAAAGATAATGTGTGTGACAGAACCTCATGGCAGTCCCTGTGCTTTTTATGTTGGTTGCTCCCGGCTTTTAATACTATGTGACATTTCTCTTTGTGATAGAGGTAGATTTTAGTAATTTTTCGCTTCCATAGTATCAGAAGCCAGTGGAAATTTTGGCTGCAGAGGAAGAGCTGCAGAAGGAGCTAAAGAAGATCAAGGCAGCGAATGATGGAGATGGAGAATGCAAGACACAATAGTCAATCATTGTGGAATGTTTTTTCTGTACATATTTTGCTACTTTTAGTATTTGTTAAACATGTTGGATGGCGATTAATTTGTTTGGAAATTATTTGGTGAATTTCATTAATATATTCTCTAAGAACACTACTAAATGCTTTAGACCTCACCAGCAGCCTATTGACACTCCGCTCATGTGAAAAGGGTCAGTTTCTTAAGAGCCAAGACCTTTGCAAGTTTGCTTCCTACACTTCTTGGTGAGCAAAATGCTCTCACATTACCACAAATACCCTTATATGAGATTTACTTAAAGGTATAAAAACTTAGTATTTGTCAAGTTTGATTGCAATCTAACAGACCTCAAGGATGTGAGGACACCTTACACAGAGATGAGCCACAACTACTCCTTAATGTCAGAGCAAAGTTGATGTTCAAGCAAGATGTTTCTGGTATTACCTTTGAATTGCTTAAAGAGACTTAAATACTTGAGTTTTCTTGCATATGTCCCCAAATCACACATTTGATACAAAGCATGACAGTTTTTACTCTTACCCCTTGTGGCCCTCAAGAAGTATATTCTGAAGCCTCATTATTTTTACTTCTCGTAACATACTATTATTTATACTACATTCTGTGCTGTTCTCTTTTTTTTAAATATATATTTGATTCTTTGTGAGTTTTCCTGTCCCACATACATGGAAAAATATAAGCATATATAATCTGCCTGCTTGCCTAGTCTACTAGAATTATTTTTCCTGCATCCTAGAGCTTCCTATGTGACTTAGTAGCTAGGATAACAAAAAAAGGAACAGACTTAAATAAGCAGAAGGTGTGCTTCCCCATCTTTATGCTGCCAGGCACCACAGTATCTAAAAGTTTCAGATGCATTTGGTGCTTTCCCACCCAATTCAACAAGCACAGTCATTCATTATGTTACACAGAACTTGCAGCTATACTGTTTAATAATAGGAAATGGGATAAACAAGTGAAAGCTATGACAAAATATTAAAGTGGGGCATGATCGGTATTCTGACTTCTAACTATTCATCCACTACCTCTTCCAAGACAGTCTACTCCATTCTTTGGGTATGTGGGACTAGAAATTGTACTGTTTTACTAGTGGGGAGCTCATTCATTGGTCTGATTCTTAAGGGCTAATTTTAGATTATGTTAGTACTATTCCCAGTCTGCGCTGTATGACACAGTTTTACTTTGTCGGCATATATAAAGGGAGTTCCATTTTTACCACAATTGCCTGAAGCTCACATATTTTGAATAGTGGGTAAAAAAATCATGGTATTTGAATACTGGCATCCATTCAAATGTTTTGTCACTGTTTGGCTAATGGTTTTAAAATCCAGAGGGCTCAAATGGCAAAACTTAATGCTCTCCACTTTCACAATTTATTCAGCACATTGACATTATTGTATCAGTCCAAAGAAGCATTCTATACACTGTCAGACAGTAGCTGTTAAATTTGATACAACTTACACAAAAGCCAAGTAAGGCTTCAGTCTTAAAACACACTGTTCATTTATGAGGCAGTGATGAGTGTCAGTAAAGCAGAAGTAAAAAGATATTCCCCATTTCACTGTCCAGCGTACTTCCTCCTAAGCTAACACCAGCACATGAAAAAAGTGGGACTTATAGCACACAGGTGCTCAAATGTAATCTATGTGGATACCCAAAAAAAAAAAAAATTACACACACATCTTCAATTTTACTGAATGATGTTTTCACAGGCATTAAATAGAGAACAGAACCCCAGGATGTACAAAATAAAATAGCTGGTAGCAGACTTTTAATGAAACCAGAAGGCAAGTGTATTTCTCTACACAGGGCTCTCCTTGGCACTTTGTGACTTTCAGCCTGCTTGTTGTCTCAAAGACGTTATTTATTCTTCATACTCCCTGAGCTGAGTGTGAGATCTGCAAGTCCAGGGTACACTCTGTCAGGTGGTGGTAAAATCAAGGCCATACAATGCAGTTGCCAGGGTGGCATAGAGATGAGTGGTGCTGAAGCGTAGACAATAAACAGGACTACTAACAGGAGATGACAAGGAGAAACTCTGCAAAATAATGAAAGATTTTGCTAGTTAAATCAACCCACTCAGCAGTCTGAGACAATTATAAAATGGCATCTATGTAATACACAACATTTCATTCAGTTCTGTAAATCTGCATTTATGATCATAATGATGGGATAATAGCATTACCAGTTTTTTTTCTCAGCAAGACTAGTTCAAGATATCATCAACAGCTTGATAAATCACTGCTGTATAGATGAGAGGTGCAGTGCCTTTAGCTCCTCAGATATTTTGACTATTAACATCAATTAGCAGCACCTATCATGGCCAATGGCAAAAGTCTGGGAGCTGTAGCCCAAAACACCTAGAAAGTCAGGGGTTCCCCACCCTGACATATATGTATGTATCCTTGGAACAGGACCAGACACAAAGCTTTTCTATAGGTCACCATGGACAACTATCTGCTGTTACCACCTGGTTTCATGAAATCACAGAACTTCCTGCCCTAGCACTCCCAACAGTAAAATTCATTTAGAGACTTGTTTTGGCTCTAAAGAAAAGATGGATGGTGGCAATTTAACATTTTTATCACATCTTTCTTGAGCTCACTGTGGTTCTCCATTAACTCTTATTTTCACATCAAACTTAAATTTATGAAGTAGACTGGGCATAGTAACTTGCACAATGCCACACAGTAAGCTTCATAACAGAGTGGGTATTTGAGCTTAATCTCTACCCAAATCCATGGCCATCAATATCTGTTTACATGGAGTGATTGCAACTAAGCAGAAGTTGCACACATGCCCACATTGGTTACTCCCTGTATACAACTTGGTATAGTTCATTTTTTAACATCTGAGAACATAAGGAATGGTGCCTTACCTGCAAGCATCTAGTTTGCCGTTTATCCCAAAGACGCACCACGCCATAATAAGAGGAGCCACTTGCAATCATGTGATTTCCATCACTCCTAATACAGTACAGGGCACTATCATGTGGTTCTTCCCATTTTTTGACACATTCCCTTTATAGGGAGAAAAAAAAGTAATGTCACATGACAAAGTTTTATGGTATTCTTCACAAGTCCTTGTGACCAGTATTAATTATTTTAAAAAGGCACTCAACAAAGCTAGCAACAAGAGCTTTCCCAATCAATGTAAAAGAACAAGCAAATTCCAAAACTAACCTTGTGCTTGTCCTTAGGTCCCAGTACCGGATGTAGGTATCATATCCACAGGAGAGCAAAGTGGAAGGTGTTTCATAGAACACATCCAAGACTCCAGCTCCTCGGTGGAAATCTGTTCCAAGGCAGGTGACCAGATGCCCGCTGAAAGGACAACCCAACAAGAAATTACATTAGAGTACTGAGTACACCATTCTGTATCATATGAGGCTACTTCTTTGATATACTACTCTCAGATGAGATTAATTAAGAAAAATGCTGTTGGACAGCCCAAACATAGGTCACTCTGTGCCCAGTTAAAAAAAACAACACAGTCTGAACTGAAACATACCAGGACAAGTAAACAATGGTCAATTCTCAGGCTGACAGGAGGATCAATCCACCACGCCTGGGTTTGATCCTCACGCCAGCCTACGCAGGAGCCGTCCCCGAGCTACATGAAAATCCGTTAAACTGACTCCTGTCCCTCTCCGGCGAGTTTTTGTTTTCTCCTGCGTGTCAGCAAGATGCAATTTCGTCCCTCTCCGACAACATAAGAAAAATAGCCTGGATTAAGGGAGTGTAGGAATGGCTTCCGACAGGATTTCCGAAAGGAATGGAAATGGCAAAATGGTGCCTGATGAAGTGATCCGGAGCGCCACAGAAATGTTGGGCTTGGACACAATGAAAGTGATTTCCGTCCAGAAAACCGCTGCTAGGCGGGTCACGGACGATGAGAACGGAGCAAATGGCCAAAAAAGTAAAACGCAGCGGATTGCTGATGACGACCGCTCTGCGGAGCTCCGGATATATTTCTGACCTCAAGCGAAAGCGAGGCAGACGACTCAGGAATGGCTATAACAAAAAAGGCTACAGGGAAAAAGACAGTGGAGAAAAAAACAGAGAGAAAGGTAAAAAGAACAGATAAATCCGGAGACAAACAACCCCCGAAACATTTTGTGGGTAGCCAGAAACTCACCACGGAGAGTTGAGGGCGCCATCTTGGAAAGAAGGATTCTAAGATGGCGTCACGGGAGCTGGCCACTCCTTCAGAGGGCTCCACCGCCATGTTGAATGCGGCTACGCACGTGAGCAGTGACGCACTGCCTGATGATAGAGCGGCTGCTGACACACACAGAGCCTCCGCGGCGGTTATAGCGGAGCCGTGCCCAGCTGATCATGTCGCACACAGACCTGAACAGATAGGCTTGCCATTAGAGTTTACACAATTCATGGCAGGCTGGTTGGCAAATGTCCCACAGCAGAGGCTAGATTTACAAAATGAGGCTTGGCAGAGGGTGTTTGCTGATCAGAGGCAGCACTCAGTGGGAAACTTACGAAATGAGATGCAGCACATGATAAAAGAGACTGTGGTGATGCAGTTACAAGTAATACTTGTTACTCAAAGCGGACCAATGAATCTGAACACACCTGACTTTATGGATCAATTAGCAATGGACAGACTAATGAATTGGAGCAAACAATTTGATGTACAAAAACAATTAATGAATAATACTCAGTTGATTAATAACCAAATAAATCCTCAACAGCAATCAGGCTGCAATATAGAGCAGACAGAAATACAGCAGGCAAATAAAAGAACAGTACAGCAGGAGGACACTGTTGAGCAACATCAAGCGAAAAAAGGAGAATAGAGCAGGAAGAGAGGCCAAGTATAAGCAAGAAGAAGGGCCAAGCAAAGGAAGTGTCTCTGCCTAGGGAGTTCAGGAAATCCATCACTGAGGAGCTAGTTCTCAGTGAGGATGAAACAGCTCAGGAAGAAGGATTAGACAGGGAAGATAAGTGTCAATATTCAGAGGAGGAGGAAGATGATAAGCCTGAAACTATAGAATGTTTGAAGCATAATTCCTTAAAGGTACTTTGAGAAGGGTGCTTCAAACATTAGGTTTGGATGATGATAATGTATCACAAGAGAAAGGGAATAAGGAATGTAGACTGGCATCAGTAATTAGGAAAAAGGAAACAAGGAGTATGGACATTCCTCTGCCAGAATTGTTCAGAGAAGTCATTATGGCAGAGTGGTCTGCTCAGGGAACTGCTAGGAAAAATTGGACATCAGGTCAGAAGCTGTACTCTTTTGTAAAAGAGGATGCAGAATTCCTTAAAGTGCCTCCGGTGGATGCCCTGATTGCTGGTTTAGTCTCTGGTGCCATTGTTCCCAGGGAGGGGGACACCCAGTTGAAGGAGGTTGATGAACGTAGGGCAGAGTCATCACTTAGGAAAGCACACGAAGCAGCCTCTGTGACAATCAAAGCATCTACTGCCGCTTCCATGTTTGCTAGAGCGGGGGTTCTGTGGGCTCAGGGTATACTGGAGACACAGGACCTGAGCATGCATGAGTTAATAAAAGCAGTGGAGCGGATACAGAGAGTGCTAAAATTCATAGCAGGCGCGGGTCTGGATGCGGTAACATATGCAGCTAGGAACATTAACATGTTAACTGTAGCGATGCGCTCCTTGTGGTTACGTCATTGGGAGGTAGATCAAAAGTCTCGTAATAATTTGTCTTTCATTCCTTTCCAGGGAGATTTGCTATTTGGTGCAAAGGCTTTAGAGAAGGTCTTAGTGGAAACAAAAGAGAAAAAACAAGTAATGCCCACTCTTCAAAAGAGAAGAGTTGAAAGGAGAAATTATCGAACATCAAATTACTCCTTTCGTGGTGGAAGGTCAACAGGTTTTCAGGGAGAACCTCTGAATATAGGGCTGGAAGGTACCAATGGAATAGACAGAAACCACAGTTCTCAAAACAGTATCAATACAATAAACAAGGACAAAGGAAGCTTGGGAGCAATCCAAGCGAGGAAAGAATCAATATTGACAACCAGCAACAGAAAGTGGGGGAAGACTTCTAGCCTATGGACAAAGGTGGTCTCAGATAACATCGGACCGTTGGGTTCTGAAGGTGGTAACACAAGGTTACCACATATATTTCCATACAAGTCCAAAGGACAGATTTCTTCCATCTCCAGCTCCAAAAGAGAAAGGCAAAGAACAGGTGGTGTATCAAGAAATAATGCATTTGTTAAGAATAGGGGCAATAGAGGAGATCCCGGAACATCAGAGGTACACAGGGGTGTACTCAGTTTTCTTTGTGGTGCCAAAACCAAACGGCAAGCACAGGCCGGTGTTGAATCTGCGGTATCTCAACCGGTTCGTGGAATATCGGAAATTGACCTTGCTAACGATCAAAGACAATTTGCTTGTGGGGGACTACATGGCATCAATAGATCTCAAGGAGGCATACCTCCATGTCCCCATGTGCTCAGACGACCAGAGATACCTGAGATTCAACTATCAAGAGGGTCACTACCAATTCAGGGCCTTGCCTTTTGGTCTAGCATCAGCACTGCGTGTCTTCACGAAGGTGCTGGTTCCGTTGATAGCCTTCCTGTGGCTGCAGGGGGTGCACCTTTACCCGTATTTGGACGACATCCTGTTGAAAGCACATTCACGGGGCAAGTTAAGGAAGGATTTGGATTTAACAATCCAGACTCTTTCAGGTTACGGGTTCCTTCTGAATTTCGAGAAAAGTATGTTGACCCCGACAAGGGTGCTGACACATTTGGGGGCAATAATAGACACTTTGAAAGGGAGACTATATCTTTCAAAAGAGAGGTTAGAAAATGTACAGCGGGCAGCTCACAGGTTGACTCAGAGCAAGTCTGCAGATTTAATGCAGTTGGCAAAGGTGTTGGGGCTCCTTATTTCCACTAGTGCAATAGGGAAGTTTCCATTCAAAACCATTACAGCGGCTACTGATGAGACATCAGTTGGCAATAGCTATGAGAAAGCATTACAAAGTAGAAGTGCCACATCATATCCAGGTCGAGATGACTTGGTGGCTAAAAGGAAAGAATGTGAATGTGGGAGTTCCTTTGCAGAAGCAGGACATGATTCATATCACAACAGATGCAAGCCTCGCAGGTTGGGAGCCCACTGCGAGGGCTATTCTGTGCAAGGGTGTTGGACAGTCTTGGACAAGCATTTCAACATCAATTACCTGGAGTTGAAGGCGGTTCGCCTGGCCCTCCAGAAATGTCGGCATTTGGTGAAAGAGTGTCATGTGAAAGTCTTTATGGACAACATGACAGTAAAGGCATATACTTGCAAACAGGGCGGATTACACTCGGTGCCCCTGGTGTTGGAATCGACGTGTCTTTTCAGGTGGGCCGAAAGGAATGAATCATCAATTACAGCCGTTCATCTGAGAGGGGAGTTAAATACACAGGCGGACTATCTGAGCAGACACTGGCTTCATCCAGGGGAATGGTCTCTCAACAGGGAGGTGTTCCAGGCCATAGAGAGTACTTTTGGGCCTTTACAGGTAGACTTGTTTGCTTCTGGAGAAAACGCCAAATTAAAAAAATATTTTTCCATTATTGGAGACGGCAGTGCCGAGGCGCACGATGCGCTGTCAGTAAGGCGGCCTCAGGGAACACATTATGCATTCCCGCCAATTCGAATCATACAGAGAGTGCTGGCAAAGGTCCGCCTAGAGAGAGCATCGGTGGTGCTCGTGGCTCCACACTGGCCAAGGAGACCATGGTTCCCACTGCTGCTGGAATTAGCACAGGGGCCTCCATGGAAGTTACCTTTGAGGCCAGACTTACTAACTCAGGGTCCAGTGAGCCATCCGGACCCTAAATGGCTGAGTCTGGCTGCATGGCAATTGAAAGGCGGTTTCTAACACAGCATGGGTATGCTGAGAGTGTGGTCGAAACTATGTTGGGTTCACGTAGGGAGACGACATGAAAAATATACAACAGAACCTGGAAGACTTTTTGTAAATGGTGTGAGGTAAATAACATTCCTCTACCGGATGTGGGAGTACCACAGATATTACAGTTCCTTCAAGAGGGACTGGAAAAAGGTTACTGGCCTAACACATTGAAAAGACAAGTTGCTGCCTTATCATCAGTTCTATCGGGGATGGGACTCCTATACTAAGCATCCCCATATCAGACGGTTTCTCAGAGGAGCCACCTTGTCATCTTTTCCAGCCATACACAGGTTCCCATCTTGGGACCTAAACCTGGTGTTGAATGCTTTGACAGACCCACCGTTTGAACCTCTGAGGGAGACATCTTTGAGGTTGCTGTCCTTTAAGACAGCTTTTCTACTGGCTATAACTTCAGCTAGACGGGTATCAGAGTTGGCAGCTCTATCGATAAATGAGCACTTGTGCAAGTTTGAACAGGATAAGCTAACTTTGAAATTTGACCCTTCCTTCTTGCCTAAATGCTTATCTTCAGCATCCCAGCAGCAGACAACCCATTTGCCAACTTTCTGCCTGAGACCAGTTCATCCGTTGGAGAAAAAGTGGCATATGTTGGATGTTAGGAGAGCAGTAAAGGCGTATATAAAAAGGACTAAAGAGTTCCGCCACTTGGAGGCATTACTGCTGTCGTTTCAACCAAAGACGCTGGGTCAAAGGGCGAGTAAAGCAGTCATTGCGGCCTGGATCAAAACTTGCATTTTCATCTGTTATGACTATGCAAAGCAGCCGCGACTGGAGAATGTGTGGCCTTATTCTACTAGGCCAATGGCAACATCAGTGGCCTACAACTCCTCCTGTTCACTGGAGGATGTCTGCAGTGCAGCAGGGTGGAAGGAGGCAACTACTTTCATTAAACATTACAAACTTGATAAATATAGATCGGCCCAGGCAGCTTTTGGGCGCCGAGTGCTACAAGCAGTAATGTAGCGTTCCCACCCATATGTCAGTCCCAGGCGTGGTGGATTGATCCTCCTGTCAGCCCAAGAATGAGGAGTTGGTACTTACGTGAACGATCATTCTGGGATGACAGGAGGAGCAATCCACTCCCACCGCTTTAAAAAAAAGAAAAAAGAAAACATATATATATATATATATATATATATATATATATGAAGTGGTGAGGGAAAATAGGAAACATAATTAGTTGCACTAGAGAAAGGAAACTGGCCGGAGAGGGACAGGAGTCGGTTTAACGGATTTTCATCTAGCTCGAGAACGGCTCCTGCGTAGGCTGGCGCGAGGATCAAACCTAGGCGTGGTGGATTGCTCCTCCTGTCATCCCAGAATGATCGTTCACGTAAGTACCAACTCCTCATTTTCTTTTAAAAGTATCAAAGCCGTTGTTCAGATTGGTTTTGAGTCCTAATCAGAACTCGCGCATTCTTAAATTCTCCTTAGATTAGCTCACTTGGAGATTAAATTTAGATTATGCACTAGGTATAGAAGCAACAAAAGGTAAGCTGGGTAGTATTTTGTGGCTTTAGAGCAACTCACAGATGTGAAGAAGGGATAAATACATTTGGATGGAGTACAGTTCTCTCTTTGGGCTACATACACTGTTTTCTGAGTAATCTGCTGCTACAAGTAGCTTTAACATAATGTGGCATCCATGGGATGGAGGACTACTGTTGAATCGCAAGCTACATAACTGTATCAGAAAATAATCTTTGCCAAGGATGAAATAACTTTTTATAAACAAGAATTCAGAAAAGAAGTGCCTGAGGTGAAGAGGAAATGATTGGAGAAACTTGCAAATAATAAAATCTGTGAAAGTGAAATCTGCAAAGGTAGAGGGCCAACTGCAGTTCTCTTTGTACCTGCGCACAACTCACTGAACACTTGCATTCAGGATAATAATTCTATTTCTGTTCCCTTTTATCTTTGTTAGCTATGTAACTTCTTCCTCTGAATCATCTTTTTCCTTTCGGTGAAATGAATGTTAAGAGTAAAACACTGTTTTCATTCAAAACAGCGTATTTGTGTTTTAGAACTCAAATGCCACTTCTGTCTTTTACTTGGATTCTAGAGCAAACTTCCTTTTTTCCAGGCTCATCAGTTTCCCACCTGGAAAAGGGTGTTTTGGGACAAGCCGTTCCTACCATCAGAGCCCTTCATAACCATTTTGTGAAGACATCCAAGATGTTCAACATTTTAAATGTGGTCACAAGTCCCAAACCAGGGGATCACTTTGCTAAACATTTCTTGTTGTCTACAAATACCAGCACAGCAAGACAGGAGGTACCCAGTCACTACAATCCCATGTTGACTCAAAGTTGACTCAAAACTTCAAAAGCTGAAAAGTGATTTTTTAAAATGAAGATCTCTCTCATCCTCTGTCTCTCACACATACATGCATCCCTACAACCACTCACCCACTCACTCACTCATACAAACACTCCCACACACACCCATCTATCCCTTCCCACAGTAGACTTTGGAGAAAATAAGCAAAGGGATATATTCTACAAAAAACATTTGGAAGCATATGTATCTGAACGGTGAACATGTTAAGGAGTCAGGATTAACTACAGCTTTCCTTGTTGCATATATATACATGATGGGAAAAAGATGTTTGTTGCCATGCAATTGCAACGTGTTTCCCTTGGTTTCTGATGCCGTCCTGCTCTAAAGGATTGAAGAGCCAATGCTTCTGAGAAATATCTCCCAGCCAATTAGATTCTTAGGAAGCTTTTCCACAATACTGAAGAGAAACTTCAGAGGCACGTCATTCTTTAAGACGTTCTTTCTTTTGGATTCAGTGTGGCACAACGTATCTCCAGAACAAGTACCTAAAGTTGCTTTCAGAGATATCCCATCTCATCAAGTTGCTTTCCAAACCCATTCTCCAAAATGTGTCTAAGAACAAAACAAAACATAAATGAAAAGAGATGAATTCCCTATAATAATGTCATAAATAGGTTATCCTAGAGGGTAGGAGTTTACAACCCAAGTTCATTACCCATTTCCTGTGTGGCTCTAGAAGTTAGTGGGACCTCACCCACTTTTCTCCACAGTGTATGAGGAGAGACACTGTTCAACTTTACCAGATCACTGCTTACCCTCTGCTACCTGCAACAGTGATCTCAATGAAAATTTCTGAGAGATGGGAGCCTGCAGAAATGTCTGTACATGGAAAAAGATTTATATGTGCATGTGTCTCAATACATGTACATGCGTGATTGGGTGCAACCTCTGCCACCGTCATAACCCAGCTGACACAAGCTGACCAGGATGCATCAGAAACGTTGTGCATATCTTGCTATAGAGAATACATGCAGGGAACAAGAATGTAACCCTATGGGGGGAAAAAAGAATGAGGACCAAATGAGCATGAAAAACAAACGGACCTAAGGAATAAGAGACTGAATAAAAACAGCTGAGTAGTTCTGTCCTTCATTACAAGTACAAGGTCTGTCTAGCACAGGGCTCTTTGATTAATTAATACACGCTCCTAATTGAAGGCCAATGTGCCCCATCTGTCCTCCCCCCGCACCCTCCTTACAAGAGAAAGCCCGGCTGCCACAGTTCTCACTACCACTCAGACAACAGCAGCCAATGAAGCCCATTCAGTCACTAAAGACCCACATGTTCCCAGCCCTTCTCCTCCTCCCTAACGGTCTAATCAAAACTGGACACAAAGCACTGAACGCCTGCTTTTCAGACTATTGCATTGGCTCTCGCTTCATGGGACAATACAGCCTCCACTCCCTAAAGCAACTAGCACCTCCCCTGCCTTCCAGTTATTTTGTTACTTTCTGCTCCTTGATCCCGTATCAGTCTTTCTGGGGCACCCGAGCCAGAGGCCTTAATTCCATCTGTAATCTGGGCTAAAGCCCCATGGGGGTGGGGGGGATAAAGACCACACAATAGGCAAAATAGAGTCCCAGGAGATGTTCAAACAAGTAAACACCGTTGTGTCAGAGGAGCAAAATTGCTGAGAAAGCAGATTAGCACCAGCAGCACTGATGTCCCCCAGATCAGAAGGTGAGCCCTGCCCTGCTCGCCAGAGCCAACACGCTTCCATGATCACAGCACTGGCGGCATGCTGGGGCCGGCCTATCTCCCCCAGTCACTCTCCAAAGAGCAGATTACGGAGAATAACAATTTCTTTGTGGCTGTGTAATTCCCTCCGTGACCGTGACTGTGGGCCACTCCATCGGGCTGCAATGCCAGGGCCTTAGCAACCATTTAACAAGACCAGTCGGCCCTAGCAATGCTCCCCCCAAGGCAAACCTCTCGGACAAGCTTTAACATCAAGTGCAGGAATTAATCCTCATCCCTCCCACTGCCCCCAAAACCTGAATCCAGGGGTGTTGTGTTATTGCACTTACATTGTGTTTCTCAAAGCAGGAATTGCTGGACAAACTCTTAAAACATTAACCCTTGGAAGAAAAGAATGTATCAGAAGGGGAAGATATTTATAGGATCAGAACAGGAGTGAGAGGCTAAACTCCCAACGCCTAGTAACTCGCCTAGGACTCTTACTGAGAAAAAAATATTAGGCCCTTAAAAATGTAGTGGTTTAGAGATGAGGCTGGAAGCAATAGAAGCTGCAGGTGTCGTGCTTAATGATCCTGGCCAGGTCTGCATACACATAGTGCTGTCTGCCTCAGCTGAGATGGGGCCTAGATTGGGAACATTTAGATTTGGTTTCCTAAGACAGAAATTCTCCTGATTTTACAAAGCTAATCTGGTCCTGAAAATGCTGAAATCTCAGTTATCTACAACACCTGAATCAAAGGGAGGAACAATGAAAGATTGATTTTTTAAAAAGTTTTGCACAGGAACATGTGGACAGTGTTCTTTCTGCCTGTTCAAACTGGTCCAGACAGAGTGATATTACTGCATCTGTATGACTCAGATAGCTGTGTTAAAAACTGCTTTCCACATGACTGCCAGGAGAATATGTCTTCTATTATATACTAAAATAAAGAATATTTCCAAAGTATATATACAAAAAAAGAAAAGAAAAACAAATGCAGACAAGACCTGATAGTTAATCATTGATGAAGAAGCCTCCAGATGTTGGATTTCAGCTCTCATAACCTTAGGCACCAGATCCCATCTTGATACGGGAAGGCAAGCAGGGTGTGCACTGGTTAGTACTTGGATGGGAGGCCACCAATGAATACCAGGTCCTGTAGGCTTTATTTCAGAGGAAGAAACTGACAAAATCACCTCTGAGTACTCCTTGCCTAAGAATATCCTATGAAATTCATGGGGTCACCACAAGTCAACAGGCAATTTGAAGGCACAAACACACACACATCCCTAGCTAGCACAGCCAATGTCCACTGATGCTGCTAAAATACCACAGGTTTCCCACTCATTTTATGCAAGTAAGAAACCTAGTTACCATATTTGCTGGCATATAAGATGCACCCATGTATAGGACACACCCCATTTATACACTGGCAAATAGTATTTGCCAGTGTGTAAGACACATCCCATTTTCAAACAGCATTCTTCAGGAAAAATGTGAGTCTTATACACCAGCAAATACAGATGTCAAGGAAAGAAGGTAAGAGTAGAGGGAGACTATGCAGGATTAATTTGTATCCTATATATCTGCCAAGTACAAAGACTAGCTACAGTTATCCATGAATGGGGAGGAGAGGAGGCAAAGAGCAGTAAAACTATACCAAAGAATTCAGTATTGACTAATATATGGAAAACAAACAAGATAAAAAGGACAATTAAAAGTGTTGATCCATTCTGGATAGTGCCATACGTGAAAGAAAATTTTATTAAAGCTATTTGATGCAATTTATTAAGGCAATTTGATGTAACTTTCAACTTGACGATGCCAACCTATTCTCATATGCAGAGAAATTTAGTCTTCAGGTCACTTCTGCTATTTATAAAAAACTAAGATTTGCAAAACGCTAAATAACTGGAGCAATGGACAGGTAGATTGGAATCTAAGGTAGACTGGGATCTACTCATAGAACTGTGGACAACTTGATAAATCAGCAAGGATTTGTAATTATCAATTATTTAAGAACAGTAGCAACAAGTAACTGCCGCAATTATAATGCTGAAAAGAAGAAACTGAGGTGTAGATATTTCTGGGAGATTGATTTTCATACTGAAAGAAAAGGAAGCATCTCTCATTTGATTTGCACCTGATCTCTGCTGGTAGATCTTTTGTAAGTTCTATTGATTGAATGGGCTGATTCAGATAGCACTAGTAATTGGATTTGGACTAGGAATTGGATGAGCAAAAGCTTCAGGAGAAAAATTACGTCAATTCTGTAGGCTTAAAGTCTGCCCAGCCTGGAGAGTGAGAGAGCAAGGGCACCGGGACACAATGAACCCTTACATGTCCTAGGTATCCCCTACAAACTGTTTCACACAAATCATGGATGCTCTGACACAATATGCATGCAGGCTACTTTGTGTAGTGATTCATTTGTGTGAAGACACTCCATGAAAATCTCTTGTCTTTTCCCAAGCCCCAATATGAGGGTAAAAACTGATAACAGTGGATCTGTACAACATGCAGTTTCTTACTACATGAAGCAACCTCCAGAAAATTAGATTCCCCAAGTATGTAATCATGAAAAAAACCTTCTCAAATGATTTCAGATTCTCCATACACTATACCATGATGCATTTTCTTACAGAAAAATACTTTTTAGGAAAAGTGCTCCACATGAAGGACTTTTCAGGGGCATTAATGATGGAGGAATGATAAAACAGACTAACCATGTGTATTTCAAAGGCGGGTAACAACCCAACATTCTGGCCTCTATAAGACATGTCATGGTACAACCCCATAATACTCCTGCTCACACTGAAGGTAAAATGTGTCTGGCATTTAGTATAATAATCTCCTGTCCCACCTGTAAGTCAACAGTGTCTATTCTCTGTAACAATCTAGTATTCTTATTTCAAAATGTCTTCTCTGCCATAAATTTACACAATCATCTTTTGGGAAGTCACTCTCGGATCTGTTAGCTGCCCTATAGGTTCTTCCAAGCACGAGAGAATAATGACCGAGTACTCTGAACACAGTGTGTAAAGGATTAATATTACCACCATTTCCAATAGATAACTGGCCAGCAAATATTGATGAGGTAGCTTAGCTATCTTTAGGAAAGACAAGTGGAGCAGGGCCAAGGAAAATCAAGAGGTAGAATATGCATTAGTCCAAACATGTCAGATCAAATACTCCTCACACAAACAGGATTTAGCAGGGAAAATATGTTCCAGTGTCTGGAATTCTGTATTTTAATAATGGAATATGTGCTGGGAATCAGGTACTCCATCTAATTATATTTAGAAAGTAAAGTTATCTGTTAAGCTTTAAAGTGAAGCCAGAAATCTCAGTCCACAATAAATAAGTAAGTAAATAAGTAAAAGTTCTGGAAATTTTAATGGGTTGGGGGAGAATCTGCAGAGCTTCTGATACATTAATGGCTTTCTTGGTGCAGCACCCCATCCAAATACCACCTCATCCAAACAAAGGGAGACAAAGTGGCAGTTTGATAAGAAACAGTGTAGCATGAAGTCTGAATCTAAACCTCCATCGTACAGTGTGCTGGTGATGACAATATAGTGGTTTTCAACTGGGGGGGGCAAT
The DNA here is from genome assembly GCA_948474755.1 of Ctenosaura bakeri. NCBI lineage: Eukaryota > Metazoa > Chordata > Lepidosauria > Squamata > Iguanidae > Ctenosaura > Ctenosaura bakeri. Next base: position 622,999 of record CAOLHI010001270.1, read on the forward strand.
GCCATGACACCTTCTGGGACATCAGCCCCTTCTCTGCACATCCCTCATAAAGTGAAAAAGATACATTGTAGATAATAGTTATAAGCTAATTCACTCAGCACTTACATAACTGAAAGGCAACAAAGTGTACTAATAAATAATTAAAACTTAAAACAGTATTACTATTAAGGATAATTGGATAATGAAAAATTGTGACAGATATAATTGTGAGAGAGTTCATTAATCTGGGGACTTGGCAAAATGTGCCATGAGACCAGACTGGGTTAGTTATGTATTATCTGTTGAAACTCCATTCTCACTGGCCAGCATGAGAAACAGGAGAAGAGCACCTGACACAGAAAGTTTAAAATTTCACAGAAATTCTGGGTGATACTCATGGAACACAAGATTTTCAAGAAACTCTGGTTAAAAAGTACCACCCTAACTGATACTGTTTATTTATTTGCAAATATTGTTGTTGTTGCTGTTTGCCTTTGAGTCATTTCTGACTTATGGCAACCGTAAGACAACCCTATCATGGGGCTTTCTTGGCAGAATTTGTTCAGAGGCTTTTTGCAATTGTCTTCCTCTGAGGCTGAGAGAGTGCAATTTGCCCAGTGTCACTCAGTGGGCTCCCAAGGCCAAGCAGGGATTAGAAACCCTGGTCTCCCAGTGCTCTAGTCCCAACACTCAAACTAACACACCATGCTGACTCCCACAAATATTTATAGGCCATTTCTGCACTAGGCTGTTGTAGTCCTATTATTCCACTTTCAACATTCTATGGAATCCTGGGGTTTGCAGTTTAAGGAGGGCCGTCCATCCACCCCCTCCCTAAACTGCAAACCCCAGGATTCCATAGGATGTTGCAAGTGGAATAATAGGACTATAACAGCCTAGTGCGGAAATGGCCATAGACTACTTACATCTGAAAATTTTGAAGTTGTACAGACCAAGAATGTGACATCTAATAGTAAAAACACAAATTAAGATTTATATTATTCACAAAACAAATGCTGAAAGTGAATTAAGCCAGGAAGTCTTGCAAAAATAGGCAAGTCTTAAACACACAGCAGAAAATAAAAACTGTTGTCACAGGTCTGATACTAGAGGGAAAACTCTTGACATAGTGCAATTCCCAGCAACTCTAGCCAGCACAGCCAATCTTACTGGATGCTGGGATATATAATCCATCAACATCAAGAGGGCCGTTTCATTCTTACTCCTGCATGGTGCATATCACTATGCTAAATGTTCTGCTCTGTGTAAGTGTAGAGAGGACCTCAGTTGTCTGTGGTACCACCCGGAGGGCTTCTAAAATAAACTTGAAGGCCAAATGAGCCTGTAAGGAAGAAGGAACTCTCCCAGATAACCAGCCCCCAAACTGAGTTACTACTGCCAGAACCTTTCAGTAGTTCTTCTTTATGACAGTTTATAATCTGGAGATGATCTACAGGGAGCTACAGTTACATTGCAGCCTACTCCAAGTCATTTACATTGTGCATTATGGGGAAAAGCACAAAAGGCATTTCAATCTAGAAGCATTTCTGACACCAAAGAAACTACTTCCGCAATTAATAACCACACCCCCATTTCTAGGGAGAACCAGAGCTCTAATTCTGTAAGTCAAAGCAGCTTGCCATCTCACCCTTTATCCTGACATGAGATCTCTGCCACTTACAACTGCTACATTTACTTACTCACCCACTCACTGTCTCTTGTGTCTGAGATACAAGGCTTCTATCGCACCTCACCTACCTTCTAGTATGGAAAGGATAAAATCAAGATGTGCTGGCAGATTGAGACTGTTTAAACTAAACTGCTTAGACTCAACCCCCTGAGCCCTCCCATTAATGTACAAAATTATTTCAGATGTGGTGGCTATATACCATAGCATTCTCCCTGAAATAAAATTACTATGTATATGTGTAGCTTTCATATGCTGAGCCCACTTTATCAGATACACGGTAGAATAGTCTCAAAAGTTTAACAGGTCTATATACAAAAAGATACTGGGTTGTTTTTTTTTTTTTAAAAAAACAGCATCTTTATGTACAGTGTTATCACAAGCCAGAGAAAATGTAAGGGAACTATGGTTCTGTTGTAGTCCCGTCTAGAGAACAGATGGAATTCTCAATTTAGAAACAGTGGGGATCATCAAAAAATTAAGCCTGCCAAGAAAGGGGGGAATTAAAATAATGGGACGAAGTATACATATTAGATCACGTGAAATGGGAGAAAACAAAGAAAGAAGTTTGGTGTTTCATTCCCCTAGTAGTTGTACGTAATAGTAGTAATAGCAGCAGCAGTAGTAAGGTTTTTGTTGCAAATTTATTCAGGGGAGGTTTGCTATTGCCCTTCTGTAACTCTGAGAGTGTGTAACTTGCCCAAGGTCACCCAGTAGGTTTTCATGGTTGTGTAGGGATTTGAACCCTACTCTCTTGGAGTCTTAGTCTAACACACAAACCATTATAACACGCTGACACAATTGAGATATTCTAGAGTAAAAAAAAAATCCAGGATGTAGGAGCCAGTCCAGACATTACTGTGGCTTGTCTACTCATAGAAATATCTACTTGTGTGAATGGGTCTATTCATTACTATTCATGAGAGCAGATCATTCATGTGAGCAGTTATTTCCATAGGTAAGATAGCTGCAGCAATATTTACACTGACTCAAACAATTAACTTATTCTACTACCACACCTTCCTCACCCAGCTCTACAAACTATGGCAAGATAAGATGCAAGTCTAACTTGACTATCACAACCTAATGTGACTGTCACTCAGAAATCTGGGATTCACATCACTACATACCGCTCACTGGAAGGCTTTTCTGTTACAATGCTAGAAAAAGTTATATGGACTCAAATCAATATTACCCTTCTTCAACTAAAAAGAGACTCCTGCATCCCTTGGTAGTACACATGCCTCTTCCAAGAGGCATAGTCATCATTGTCCTAAATTGAATGCTTCCTGCTGAACAGTTTGAGTTCTAAATACACACAGTCATTTGGGAGAAGTGATACTGTTAGCAGTTCTTCTATTCTGCCAAATGGCATGAAATAACATTTAAAACCTAAACTTCACTCACTATATTGAGAAATCAGTGGCATAGTCAAGGCGAAAAAGCCAAAACAGATTCAAATGAACAGAGAGCTTCCTAACTAGGACCATTTCCACACGAGACTGTTGTAGCGCTATGATTTGACTTTCAACATCCTCCGGAATCCTGGGGTTTACAGTTTCGGGAGGAGCTGGCCGGCCCCTCCTGAAACTGTAAACCCCAGGATTCCGTAGGATGTTGAAAGTCAAATCATAGCGCTATAACATCTCGTGTGGAAATGGCCTAAGCTTTGTATCTGGATCCAGGCTTCAAAGTTGGAACCCAGCCAAGATCATAAAGAATATTTGGGTAGTTTAAAGCTTAACTAATTTAGAAAGGAATTTTTCTGGGGCAAAATGCTCTGCAATAGGTGCATCTGACATGAAATCAGATGAAATTAAGTATTCTGCTACTGTTTTTGATAGGCTGCAGCTGAATAGTGAAAATGGTTATTCTTTCCCTACCCAGAAAGGCAGCCTTCAGCATGACCTAGAGAAATAAATGGCAAGGTGTGTTTTCAGAGACAACTGGACATTCATGAAGTTTAGCAGACATTTTGGAGAAGTACCACTTTCTCCCTTGCAAACATTTTGAGGGTCACTGGGAAGAGGGTTTATTTGACCTGCATCTTGTCCCTTCATCGCCTTTTGACTGCCAAAAGAGTCACAGCTTCTAGCACAGTAGAAATATGTTATTGGTCCATTCTTCTCTCTTCCGCAATTTGTTAATTAATTCCTCTTTCTACGTCCTTCCAAAGAATTTAAAATTTTAGAAGAATTTTTGAGACTGAAACAAATTTGTCAAGGGAGTCAATTTCAATGCAGTTCTCCCACGTTAAGGTTTCATTTGGGAAGCTGGTTGGCTCTGAACTCCATTGTCCTAAGCTGATCTTGCTTGAAAATCACACATGCCTCTATTTTATCATATCTCTACATATTACAATGAAGATACTCAAGATTTCAGACATGGATATCATCCAAATGTAATCATCTACACTGGCTGGAAAAAAATTAACAAACATTTAACCTCTCTGCAGAGGTTAATGTTTACTCCATTCTGATGATTCCTACTTACTCAAAGACATAAAACTGCTAAGATTAGGTAAAACAGTACAGCTTAGGCTTTTGGCTACTGTACACTGTGTCCCAACAACATACGAACAGTCTATAGTACAGGAGCCACAACTTAAACTAATCTAGCAGAATTTTAATACTAGTCTACCTGCTGCTTAATTTTAACCAGAACTAAATCCACAGTGCTTTTGAGAACATAAAGACAATGATGCCTAACACTGTTATTTAAAAAATATAGCTAAAATCCTCAAAATACCGTCAAAACCCCATGTGCCATACAGAACTGCACTATGGCCACATGGCACCCATCCTGGGGTTTCAGGTTTTATTTACAGTGATCTAATCCAAGACAGGAATGCAACACATAACAGCAGTGTTAAATCAGAATGTGTAACCAGTCTATTGTTTTGATGAACTCACAGCTGAGAGTTTATCCATTAGGAATTAACAATTATTCCTAGGCTATCTGTAAACAAACTAGAATGAAAAGCATTCTGGGATACAACAATAATTAGTTTCTTGTGACTGCCTTTCTTTTTTTTCTTTTTTCTTTTTTTTTCTTTTTTTGAATTAGGTCTGGACAGCACCTCACCTATAGTGCTCCTTATGCCAGCTGGAACTATGAGCGCTTTTAACTTCAGCTGGGGTGGCAATGATAGCAGCAGTAGTGGCGGGGATGGGAGAAAGCTTGGCCCTCTTTTCTTCTGGTGACTCTGAATTAGCCCACACACACTTTAAAGGGCCCAATAAAGAGATACAATTTCTTTACCTTTCCTGGAGCTGGGACCCTGGCAGTTTTTTGTTATCCGGGTTGTCGTAAGGTTAAGTTCAGAGGATAAACTGACATGCTAGCTATGGGAAAAAGGCAGTTTTCTCAAATAAATCCACAACACTGCAAAAGAGACCCCTCTGGGGCTTTTATTTGGGAAAACAAACAGAAATGGCACCAAGCCCTTCTGCTTTACGGGCCAATTTAACTATCAAACCAACTCTCCCTCCCAGAGGCAAAGAAGGGAGAGAGACACGGCAATATGACAATAGCACGAAACATTCAGAGCAGAAAGGACAAAGCAAGCTGTCTGTCTCCTTGTCTTTCTTGTTCAGGGCTCTTTTTCTTAGCACACGTGTGTTCTTGTAAAAACGATTAGATTGCAATTTGTATAACATGGTGACCCCCAAATTCAGACGTTTAACCCCTTTTCTCTGCAAAGAATGTGAAGAATGTCTTGAAGGTGGGGGATGTTCGCACAAACTGGGGGGGCAGTAAGGCAAACCGGCGGGGAGTTGTGTGGGAATAAGCCACTGTATAGCTTCTTTTTGAACAGACAGCACTTTGGAGGTCTCCTTCGGCCATCAGACAAAAAAAAGTTGGGGGGGGAGAGAAACAAAGAAAAAGAAAAATGGAGATTCCAAATCAAAACAAAGCCATCTGTTTAAATGAGCCAGCCCAAATGAAGGCAGGAGGTGGTGTGTATTTGTGTGTATGCAAGTCCATCCCAAATTTTTTTACATACTCTTATTCTTTATAGCCTCTTTTGATTCTTTTGCCACCTAAAGGAAAATAAAAATTGTCTTATACCTCATGAGCATGAAACTCATCAAGACGGAAGTGCTTCCAATCACTCATACTAGAAGATTTTGCTTGGATGAGACAGAGATACAAAAGTTGAGAGGGGAAAAAATGGTCAGAAATCATGGGTTCAAGAGAGATCTAAAGGTAAATGCTGCTCTTGTATCTCTTTAAGAACTCCCAAGAGCTACTGATGGGCAGATATTAAGTGCCGTCTGAGCAACCATTAAATGGTTGTAACACCAGAAATCAATAAAACCTAGTTACAAATAAAGATGGTTAAAAGTGAGGTATAAATTGCACACTACAGATTTGGCACCCAAAAACTGTCAGCAGCATCATTATCCACCACCACCTCTGCTATTTATTCTATTTCTACATTACTTACCATATCTTAAACTATAACCCAAAGTGAGGCCTTTGCAGGCAGCCATGCATATATCTCCACGACTTCTACCAAGGATTAATGCAACTGGTCAATTAGTATGGCTGACACATTACTTTATTTACTAATTTAAAAGGTAGAGTTAAAAATCAATAACTATCCTCTCTGAAAAGGTATTCCATGTTGGTGATGCTGCTCTCAGCCATCTATATTTTTGTATCTGAGCCGTCTATAATACTCAACATTTTATCACTAAATATCTATAACAGTTAAATATTATAACATACAGGTATAGGCACCACACTCAACAAGTTAGTCAAATCAGTTTCTAGCTGCTGGTTTACAACAGGAAAAAAAAAAAAAAAGGAGTGAAAGTAAAACAAGTAAAAAATAAGAATGGAATCATCTCATTTTTTTTTAAACAATCCTACAAACAAAACCTGTACAGGAATGGTTACGGGTTATTTATTAAGATATTTTATAACTGCTTTTCTACATGATCAAAAACATTCTACATCAAACACGACAAAAAGATACATTAAAATCAGGGCCAATACTAAGTATAAATATCAAACCTAATACAAATCAAAGAAACAAAGACTAGGATAAAAAAAATTAGGGTAAAGTTAGGTCTTTCTATACTTTTGAAATGATAGCTAAAATACAAATTAACTTGACTCTTCCACATGCAGATTCTAAAGTTTTGGGAAAGCCACTAATCTGAGAAGCGGACATTCAAATCTGCCATAAATCTGGTGCCTACAATGGCACCTGATCATTTGAGCTCATCTGGCAAGACTCAAAGGCCCATCAAGTATCCTTGAAGTATGTGGGTCGCAGACCACACAAAGTTTTGAAGGTTACATCCAGCATTGTAAAACTGCTCAGAAGCAAATTAGCAACCAGTTGCACTCGGACCTGAATTGGTTGAATATACACATGCTTTCCAGCAAAAACCATGCAGCACCATTTTGCACCAGATGAAGCTTTCAAGTCATCCTGAAGGAAAACCAGATCTAGAGTCCATTGCAATTATCTAGCCTAGAAGTTCCAATGCCATGGATCAGCTTAGCAAGTTTAAGCAGTCTATAAATGAAAGGTGGTACTCTTGGCAACGACTCAAAGCAACACTGGTTCCAAGAGTACCTCCAAGGCTCTGCCTAGTCAGACAGGTTACAGAAGCCTTGGAGGAAATCAAACAAGGATTTCTGATGCATTGTTACTCTAAGTTCACTACCAATACAATTTAGCTTCTTTTCACAACTGCATTCCAAAGTCTTGCTACATACGATCCATAGCAATTGGAAACTTTTTTCCTCCAATATGCATGTCCTCCATTCTCTGCTCCCTGGTTGCATCCAGGTCAATACAAGATGTCTCACCGCTCTCTCTCTCTGCCCTTGCTTCCTGCTTATGGAGAAGTAAAGGTGAAGATTTTTCTTAGAGAAAAGGGGAATTGCTAATCAACAAGGGGATAGTAAAATATGGAGAGGAAATATGGCTGAGTGCCATGATGCAGAAGTCACTATTACTCTTGTTTCTTTACTAGATCAATAGATCTAGGAATTTCCAGATCAACTGTATTGGATATGTTTTGTAGAGGAAAGGGAAAGACTACCATAATATTGATTTCTTAATCTGCCACTACCACACAGAACTTAACTCCTTTATGTTTAGGAATTTGTAAAATACAAATTTAAATGCCCACATTTCAACATTTGATGGCATGATTTTCAAAATCTGCTTTCTGTTGTATCTCCTGCTTTAAGAGTATTCTATTTTTTTGAAGTGAGGATTCACTTCAAAAAGAAGAAGAAGAAGAAGAAGAAGAAGAAGAAGAAGAAGAAGAAGAAGTAGTAGTAGTAGTAGTAGTAGTAGTAGTAGTAGTAGTGAGGGTTGTAGATGAAATGAGCCATGAATCATATGAGGGCCCTCGTGCCAGGGGCCCTCATGTCACCATGTTATCACCCACCACAGTACCTCAGAATAAATTGCTCCTGTGATGCCACTAGGGATCACAATATCAAACAGAGAAAAAGGAACAGAGGGCCCAATACAGTGGGGAGATACCCACAGTCACTTCATCACTGCATATGGCATGAGACACACCACTCCAAAAAATTATACTTCACAGCTAGAAAAAAACACAATCATATCACCTCATTTTACTTTAAAAGTCAGTTTTATCATAGCACAAAAAAGCCAACCTTTGGGAAACAAATAAATCAAAATAAGGAGTATACCATTTGGAATGTCAAAGGAAAGCACGACATCTTGTGTGCAAACAACCCTCTGGAATGTGACAGTATGCCCATCTGGTTTGCTTTTCTATTGATCACAGGAAGGTCAATCCTTTCTCCACTCCAGCCATTCTTTACCAGCAACACTGGTTCATGAAAAAATATAGCTTCAACAGAATAACACATAGAGAGCTTAATATATAGTAAGTCTGCAAACATGTACCAGAGGTTCTTATCTCAGGGATACTATGTAACACCAAAAAAATAGGTGTTAAACTTTAGCAGAATCATACAAAAGTTTCCAAAGGTCTACAATTCCATCAATAAAGGCTGGTAAAGGTCAGCTGTCCAGTCCTAAAAAGTCAACCCTATACTATGGTGGGGGAGGGGGAGTCAGAAAGATGAAAGTGAGCTTTTTGGTTTACATGCTTGTGCATGCATGCACACACACACAAGAGTAGTCTTATATAGCCTACACTAGGAGCTTTCCTAAGAGCAGCTTCGCATGTTAGAACTTGTGGTAACAAAATATGCAATTCCTACATCCTATTTTCATGCTTTCAACCTTTGTATGTAAAGGGCTCACATACACATCTTCCTCTGCAGTGGAACCTACACATCTCTCCACAGAAAAAAACACATGTTCCACCACTGACACATTTTCCAGATATTATAGGAGCCTTTTTTGCAGGCAGGTTCAAATCAGAAACAAACACAGGCACAAAGATCCCCACAGTCATGTGAACATATGTACATACAAGGTCATCATATGTACAGTGTAATGTGAGAATACATCTGAGGCAAGACATTTGCACAGTCTTTGACAAATGCTTCTGTAACATGGCAAACCAATTGTAGTTTTGTGCATTCAACATGTCAATGTTATATGTCCTGTGTGCTGCTCAATTCTAATATGTAAAATGCTCATGGCAAGGGACTCTAAATCTCACCTGATATTTTGCTTGAAGCCAAACATACAGAGATATGCTTTGCACATACATATCTCTTCACTGCCTATGGGAACTGTACAAGCTCCCTGATGACAGCAAAAGGGACCTGCCAAAAGCACCTGATGAAGTCAGAAAAGCTACAAGGAAAGAAACAGATGTGAGTGAGATGGGAAGGTCTATGGCTTTGCCTACATATATGCTTCCCATCCCTCTTCTTCCTTTCTTTCTCCTGTGGTAAAGATAAATGAAGACCCAAAAAAAGAGGGGAAAAGCTGCAATCCCTGTCCATCCGCCCACTACTATTACCTATGGGGGAAGGGACTTTTCCAAACATCCCAAAACCGCATGTGTTCAGACACAATGGCTCAAAAGGCAGTGTAGGCAGTGGACCAACCCACTTTGTACTGCTAACAAGGGAAACCTAATTACAGGAAGAGGTTAAAGAGGGGCAGATAAAAGGGATACAAAATTTCAACATCTGTTGCTATAAAGGGATAAGAAGTCAGGGAAGGCAAAGGTGTTTGTTTGGTGTCAGAGATGGCATGAAGCCAATTTCAAAGAGTTAAGAAGTCAAAAACGAAAAAGGAAAAATTAGAGGGTTCTTTTTTTAAAAAACGCTGTAACCAGTACTTTTAACAAGCAGATTATTTAGAAGGGGGGGAATTACTATTTATCTTAATATAGCTGATTTATGATAATATACATAGATAAAAGACTTGTGATCACAGGATTCTGTTGAGTTATGGGGTCAAGGTACATGCTGGAACATAAGAAAAACCTTACGAGATCAGATGATTTAGCAACTTGGTAATCATTTATTCCTTTCACCTGATTTTTATATGTTTGTTTGTTTGGACTGTTTGTCTTGTTTAAAATTAATAAAAAACATTTTTTTAAAAAAAGAGATCAGATGAAAGGTCCATAAGCCAAATATTCATGGTCAATGCTGGCTGAAAAGATTCTAGGAGTTATAGTCCAGAGGAACCTTTCCATATTCACCATGCGAAACAGAATAAACAAACCATGCACACAGGTGTGTATACATGTGCATCCACTCTACATCCTTAATTTTTAAATCTCTTCACATTTACATTTCAAAAATATCTTGCAGAAGAACACTTTTTCATTATTTCTACCATCCACCATTTTTTTTGAGATTTCTAATATATTGCTGTGTATTATTATATCATGTGCAGTAAGATCCATGAACCAATTGTGAGCAGTATGAAAAATGTTACATTGTTAAGTAACACTGCTATGAGAAAGTACCCAAAGTTTGTGGATCATCATGCATGCTTCTTATCAGATTTCTTTTCAGCTACTTTTTTTTTGGGGGGAGGGGGGTTTAACTGGTGAGATTGTTTTGCTTTGGAAGACATTTTGTGTTCCTAATACTTAGTCTCAATGGCACAGGTTTTATAAGCATGTTGGTGGCAAAGCAATGACTGAGAAAAGCAAGGCTGAGCTGAAGCATAGCTTAGTGTGGGTACAATGCACTAAGCTGCAACATTTCTTCAAAAGTGGTAAAGGGCACAGCAACCTAAATAGTAACTTCCAGCAACAGCATCTGTTTCCCATCCCCCTAAGGGTGCGAACCATCTAGCCTCCCTCAAGAAACTATGGTGTTTGGTGTTCAAACATTACAGCATAGCTTTTCACACATCCAAAGTGTCAGAAGCACAGGGTCAGGAAAAAGCAAAGGTCATGCCACCATCAACCAAATAAGCCACAAACAGAAGCTGCACGTTTGGTGCAATTTTGTAACATGTTCCACTTTACTGAACCAATGGATCAGAAGGACAGAGACCCCAACATGTCTCTGGGAAAATAGCACTTAAAGGACCACCAAAGTTCTGTTGAAAATTGGCCAACAAAAGGAATCACAGAATTAGTAAGCCTGCAGAATCTATTTAACACTTGTAACACCAACATTTGACCCTACATAAGAAGAAGCAAGAGGCTAAGGATGCGAGACCCAACCTTGGGATGAGATGGGGGGTCTGGAATGTGCCTGTGCATCTGGTCACAATCTCTGGATTTCCTCTAAGGTTCTGCATCAGGATCACACTGACCAAGCACCCAAAGGTATTCTAAGGCCTGTCCTCAGCAAACCTGTGAGAGCAGAGAAGGTTGGAACCTAATCAAAGCAAATAAACAGCAACTTGCTCGTCCAAGCTACTTTTAAAGCAAGGATGTGTTATGCTATTTGGAGCTGCTTCTAAAATAAAATACAGGTCTCAGCACTGTAAGCCAGGTCACACAAAAATCAACTTTGGTTTAAAGGTTTCAAAATAAAGAAACCACTAGGTAGAATTCTCTACTGTTTCTGACCATGCATAAGCTTTTGCATACTCCTGTCTTATCTCTTATAATGAGGGTATGCATATAAAATGACCAATTGTTCCCTTGCTAGAGTGTATCACATTCTAGAGTACAATAAGTGATTTGAAATCTGTATAAGGTAAAAGTTTTCAGTTATTCTCAATAGTGATTCTTTTGGACAGTGTGAATGCTACAATGATATACTGAGAAGAGAACGCAGAATGCACAAACGCACTATCTCTGTCCCTCTCTCCCTCAACATCCATGCATCCATCCATCCATCCACCCACCCACCCACCCACCCATCCATCCATCGGCTGGAGGAAGCAACAGAGTAACAAGGAAAAGCTTGTTATACACAAACACACACACTTTTGAGTCTGTCTTTTGCAAATGCCATATATTCCCCACTATCATGTCTGAGGAGAAGGTGCTGCATCAGCTACAAACTTCCAATTAATATGTATGAGAGACACTCAAATTGGGCCACTTCCATTCCTCCCCATTTGTGAGGCCTAAGAGGACAGCCATTGCATTCCACTACAAGAAGCGGAAAAGGGAGGAATCCGTGACACTCAGCAACCACTGGAGGTAGCATCCCATTGGCCAGATGATTCCAGGATTTAGCTCTGCCTGTCAGTCAGGCTTTTGCCTTATTGAAAGATCAAACTCCATCCTGCCAGTTCATTACCTTAATCCTATTTTCTACATAGCTTTATTATCTGTGGAGGCTTCCTTAGGAAAGGCAGAAAAGGTGTCAGAGCCACTCCCCATTTGCTCTTGATATTTACTTCTATTTGAGGAAACCTAGGACAAGTTCACGGACAAGGAGGGGTGGGTAGGTGTGCATGGAATCCAAGTTGAATATCATTCTTCCTTCAGTCAAAATACAGGAACTACATTACATGTAATACCATTATAGCACATGTAAAACAGATCACCTGTTATACAACTTTATATAGGCATACTGCTGCAAAATGTTATATTCAACATTGAGTACTTTCACCCTGACAGGGAAGAGAAATATAAACCAAGAATTATGTAAAAAGATAACAACTTGTCCAAAGTCTGAGAAAGTTCTGATTACTAATGAGGGTCAAACTAGGTTCCAACCCATACATCGCACACATCCCACTTTATCTGACACAATAGGCTAATAAACACATCTGAAACAATGGGGAAACCCTCAAGCTCCCAAATTATTTACCGTATTTTGTTAAAATTTAAAGCATACAATAACAACACATTACAACAACCAAAAAAGTATAGTAGAGGCATCAAATGTAGATGTGATCTACAAGTTGGTGCTTGTAGGTTAAATAGTTCAACTTAAGGAGAGAAAAATTTGGATCACTGCCTAAAAAAACTATACCAACAGCTTTGTGTTTTGCCAGCCATGGAACAGAAGATTCCAACAGTTAAGTAAGTGGAAAAGGGGAACTACTATAGCTGAGTCAAATCAAGATTGGCAGCTGGGAATTTATTAACTGGAAATATTTAGGGAATTTTGCACTAACCTATTAGTCAAATTTGGAGCAAAGAACTTCAGACCTTATCAGAAATACATATATTTGATTCTAGGTACAACAGAATCTCAGGGAAATAAAAATAAATCTATTATGAACTACAGAGTTAATGATTTTATAAAATAGAAATATGAGCACCACTTGAGAGTTTCTCTTCTGATAGAATCCCTGGGCAAGAGCCTTATATACGAAGCATGTCCCTTGCGATGATCCCTCGACTAGCCTTGTCTCTGATGCCCGGAGAATTCTGAACCCAGATTACTGTCTTTATATATAAAAGAAAAATGGCAACAATGGCCTAGGGTCTGATTAATTTTGGTGCCTTGACTTTGGGGGCTCCTGTGGCATGAACTACCTTACACTGGCTAAGCAAGAGCATCAAATGCAACCTCTCTTGCACAGAGAGACCTGGACACATTTATCCATACTGGTATGCTATCATAAGGCATTGCGCATGGAGCACCCTTTCAGTACTGTTCAAAAACTGTAGTTGTTGCAAAATACAATAAAATGGAGCAACACTGTTATAGGCTGAGCCTGGACATATCAAAAACATCATAACAGCTTTCAAACAGCCACACTTCCCCCCTGCCTCTTCCTAAGCAAGAGTTCAAATTTCTAAGCAACAGTTCAAAGTGTTGGTCTCATCTTACAAAGCTGCAAAATGTCTTATATTGCAAGACTGACATGGACCTGCCTGAAAAAAAACAGTGCCTGAGGCCCTCTTCCAAGTGCTCCCACTGGAAGTAAAGTGAGTGGTGATGAGCAAGAGGGTCTTTTTATCTGTGACCCCATTTTTGGTATCCTGTGCCAAAGGAAGGTCACTTGGAACTATTTTTAATGTCAGGTAAAAAGGCCTTTTTATTGCCAGCCTTTTTCAGAACGTCGGTTTGCCTTGATTTATATCACGTTGGCATGTTATTGGTGTGAATGACTAATAGGGTTCTGAGGTTTCCACAGATATCAAAAGGGCAAATAACTATCAAGAAAAAAAATAAATCCAATAAGGTTAGATTACTTGTTCTCTAGCAAGAAGAAAAAGTCAGTTAAGATCAACTGACATTTCTTGCCATTAGAACAGAAGAGGTAACAGATTTAAGTTGTGAAGGCACAACTAGACTCAAGACTTGCGTAAAAATTTAGGAAATATGCCCAAATTATGAAGAACTGGTTATGTGAACAATTTAATTCAAATACACTGAGTGGCTGTATTAAAAACTGCGTAATCATCAATAACTTAGAATTCATTTTTTGCATCCAATGCCCAGAGCTAAACAGGATGACTTTGTGAGGAAAGGTTGGACATGACCTTTGGTCCAATAAAATACATATGATGTACATTGTGGATTGCACCTGGGGATGACAGTGCATGAGGTAATCCCATGTGACTCTAGCTGAGTCATTGTGATATGTAACCGGGGCAGAGGGTTGCATCAGTCATGGGAAATGCAAAGTTGGCTGGATGTTGCATCAGCAAGGGTTGTATATAAGGAGCTGGGTTCTATCCAACTGTCATCTTGATTGCTTGATCATGTTGTCCGGAGGCTATGCCCAGAAGAGGCTATGCCAGCTGTGTGCAGAAGGAATGCTGAGCTTCTGTTTGGAGGATCTGTGAATCCTGTATTTATTGTAACAGAAGATTAAATGCCTCCAAGTTGGAAGATAACATTGCGTGGGTGAGTTTTTGTAGCTTCAGAACATTGCTGCTAGTTTAAACTCTGCTGTGCATGCTTTTGAAGCTGTGTCAACATACTCTGCTATATGTTGGTTTTTGATGACTCTGATACAGCTTTTTGGGCAGAGCTCAGTGGTAGCAGGGAAGTGCTATCGTGGTTTTGCGCAGCTCCCATCATCCACCAGCCCTCCACAGACTTGAGGTCCAATCTATGTTATTCGTCAACATTAACTTCCAGTTATAATCAGATCATACAATTTCTAGAGGAATTCAATCAACAGGTAGATATTTCTGTTCACCACTACCAAAGCTGTCTGAATCTCTTACCTCCCCAAATCCCAGATTCTCAGAGGTGAAGTATGTCCACAGCATGCTGTTCCTGTCACAAATGAACTGTCAAGGAAGAAAACAACAGTAAGACTCATGTTTTGTAGAGTTAATAAAGCAGTTGATTACACAGAGGACAGATGCAGAGGCTTTTAAGAGATCCAGTGCGCAGAGATTCCATGCCTTGACAACATAACAGTTAAAAGTAAAAGCATACAAACTAAAGTAGTCTACATGTCGGTGTTACAATCCAAGTTGAGGCACTGGAGCGTATGGTCTGTTGACACCTGGTCTAGAGCAAACACTAAGAAAAATCATGCAAGCATAGGTCCCAAAGGCACCAGATCCTGACTGATTTTGGAAACTAGGCAGGGTCAGCCCTGGGTAGTACTTGGATGGGAATCTGCTAAGGAATGCCAGGGCTGTAGGCCATATTTCAGAGGAAGGAACTGGCAAAATCACCTCTGAGTATTCATTGCATAAGAAAACCCTATGAAATTCACTGGGGTCTCCATGAGTTGACAGGTGACTTGAAGGCATATACGTACATACACATAAGAGTAAATAGAAAAACAATGTGCACAGCATGATGACAAGGCCAGAATGACTCCACTCCCTAAGTCTTTTTCTTTAGATAGATGGCAACGGAGCATTTGCTTGCAAAATCCACTTCAAGACTACCCAACTTTTACATACATCCTTTACCCAAATACTTCTCCAGTTTGTGGCATTGTTTCTGCTGGTCCATATTGCCTACATAGGATTTATACTAGCACACACCTGAGAGTCCTGAGAGAGGCCTCTGTGTAATTACGGGACATTTAATGTCAATCTAGAAATACCACTAAAACTTTATTCAAATGAGTGTACTCCAGATACATTGGCCATGCTAGCAGGAGATGATGGGAATTATAGTCCAAATACCTGTTGTCCAAACTAGGTGAACCCCACATCAGAGAAGGCTGAACTAACCTTTTCTTCCCTTTGTAAACGAAGGCTGTATCTCATATAGTCATTGTAGAAGAGCTCAAAACAAGGTTTTTTAACATAACACGTTCTTTATGGTCAGTGGTGCCAGTTTAAACACCAGCATAGAGACTGCTTTTTGTGTATCAGCCAGCAGTATGTTCTCTTGACCAAGCAAACTGGAGGCCCAAGTCCTCTACTAGATGCCAAACACAAGGCTCTACTTCCACACCTCATGGGCTATCAAGGATGAGAGGTCAGAACACCAACAAACTCTTAAGTACAGAGCGGCACATCAATTGACTCCCAAGTCAGCAAGCAGTCTTGCAGTCAACAGAGCCCAAAACTACAAAGGTAGTTGCTGGGTTTTGTCTCCATCCTCCCCACCTTTGCCATAAGCCATTAATAAATGGTAAAGCCAATTACCGTGGTTAGAAACATAATAGCAGCTTGGAAATCACTGAAGTGGGCAATTGGGTTTTTAAGATTTCTCTCTCTTTCTCCCCCTGCCCCTCCTTCTCTCTCATTCTACACAGACACACAGCATGTCCTTCAGAAGAAGGTATGCAGCATCCTTCTAGAGGCTGCACAGGTCTAAATTAGCATCAAGGTATGTCAATGGAAAAGGAGAGGTGGGTGGAGACCATCACCACTAATCCCTGCCATTCTGCCTGTACAGCCTCCAAACCAGTCTGTGGTAGGGATTAGAAACTTCTCTACAGTCAACTTTCAAATTGCTTCTTAGTTTAGCACAGCTTCCCTCCAGCTACACAGATCCTGACCCACCAATTTACCCTGCCATCCTACTGCAGAAGAGGATTGGTAGTTCTCATAATTGGAATATTTCAGATGTTGAGGGCAAAGAGAGTGAAGTCCCTTTATGCCCTTTCAACTCTAACATGATGACTTTGCTGCTATTGTTCTGCCACATAAAGGGGATACTTATAGTTTCAAATTTCTGAAACATCATTCCAGAGAAGGAAAAGCCCCTCCAACATTCTGTTTTGTAATGAAGAAGTAGAAAATTCTCCTGATGGAAGGAATTTAAAGCGCAAAACTCAAATGGAAAAAGAGGTTACAACTTTATGCGAGAGATAATTTAATGCTCAGATGCTTCTGCCTTTATGATTACAGCATCAAAGCTTTCTGCAAATGAAATACAGCTGTAAATAAGCTATTGCTTAGAAGGATTCTACAGCTCAGAAAGCTCTCCTTATACAAAGAGTGGCAGTGTCAAAACAAAAAAGTATTCCATTTTAGTCAATTCTTCAAATATAGCAAATTTTTTCTCCAGTAGAAATTACACTATTGCTTCCATGTGTAATTGCATATGTTCAAACCCTGCCTCTATCACAAACTCCCTAGATAGTTTCACACAAACCAACTGGGACACTGACTGCAAGCAACACACCTTCCAAATAAAACAAAGACAATATACATTAAGTTAAAGAACATGCAATTGGCTTAAATGCAAAAGGGACAAGGAACAAATGAAAAGCAGAAATATAGCTGTTATGAATATCACCTATGTCTTTGTAAGCCACATCCATGTGCCATATATGAAGACAACAGGAATGACCTATCCTGCAGGACTGTAGTAAGGAATGGAATAAGGTAACATGTGTAAAGTGAGTAAACAGGTGGAGAATGGAAGAAGCATTACTATATGGACAATTAACAAGATTCTTTAGTACTGATGTTGAGAGAAAAAAGGATTGCATATGAACTCCACACTCAATGTTACAAAAAACTCACATTTTCGGTACCTTTTAAAAATATATTTCAAGTCCAAATAGTTGGCAACAGTTAGCAGAAAAGGCTTGGTGATTCTTTGTTCAATAATCTGATTTTCAAAGGATTTAGAATTGATTAGCATGTGTTGTTATATTCCTAAGTTGGATACTATTCCTTGTCCGCACTGACTCTTCAGTCTCTCACTATACTCTCAAAACATGCTAATGAATTCCAGATCCTTTGCAAATCTAACTACTGGAAAAAGAATCATGCAAAGAAAATATATAACATATCCATCAACTTTCACACTGTTGTTGCTGTGTACCTTAAAGTCGTTTCCAGTTTATGGTGACCCTAAGGCAAGTTTATCACAGGGTTTTCTGGGTCCGAGAGTATGTAACAACAGCACAAATACAAACAATGCAAATACAATACAAACAACAACAATACATATTCTGTGAACAGGTCCAAGTTACACACATTAAGGCCACACAAATTCTGAATTCTGAATTCAGAATTTGTGTGGCCTTAATGTGTGTAACTTGGACCTGTTCACAGAATATGTATTGTTGTTGTTTGTATTGTATTTGCATTGTTTGTATTTGTGCTGTTGTTACATACTCTCGGACCCAGAAAACCCTGTGATAAACTTGCCTTAGGGTCACCATAAACTGGAAACGACTTTAAGGTACACAGCAACAACAGTTCTATCGTACAATGCAATGAAACTATAAAGAACTTGCTAGTAGAGCAGGAAACATATTTTCATCATTTACCATAAAGGTAAATGGGGTTGTTACACTGACATCTTCTAGCCCAGGCATGGGGCAGTTTGGTCCTGAAGATATGTTGCACTTCAGCTCCCATGATCTGGCTGGAAAGGGCTGCAGAGGTCCGTAGCCCCACCTCTGTAGTAAGCAGTGATGCAGACAAACTCCATGGGTATGATGACTCCCTTGTTGTGCCAGTCTATTCACATGAAGCAGCTGCCCTATAGTGAACCAGACTATTCTGCAATCCCAAATATAGGTGGCTTTGAAGTGGCACAAAAACAACTCAGTTCAGTGTGTAAAAGCCTTGCCAAGGAAAGGATTATCCACATCCTTGAAGCTACCACACAGTTCCTCCATCACTGATCAAAATGGATTTAAAGCTAATTATCCATAATATAATGTGTTCAGAGGAGATATTACACTTGATCTTCAAATATCTAGGCCATCTATAGGTTGCTCCTTTGTTCAGAACAAGGACTTCCTGTGCTATGTTTTCAAGGGTCTTCTTTCCACATTTCCCCCAACCTTTCCCCCAAGAGTTTCCTCTAAGTTCTACACTACTCTGAGAGAAT
The DNA here is from genome assembly GCA_948474755.1 of Ctenosaura bakeri. Classification (NCBI taxonomy): domain Eukaryota; kingdom Metazoa; phylum Chordata; class Lepidosauria; order Squamata; family Iguanidae; genus Ctenosaura; species Ctenosaura bakeri. The sequence goes on from CAOLHI010001270.1 coordinate 642,197, forward strand.
CTGAATGACATATGAAAGTTTTAGTCTCTGTCCTTCATCCCACACCTTTTAAACTGGATGTTGTTATTCCATTTTGGGAATTATTCTATATGAAGAATCAATGAACCAAGAAACAAAGAAGCTATTACTTAGCAAGAACCCTGCAGCTGGGAAATGGGGGGCTACAGTCAAAGGGGCTGAGGACAGTCTTTTGGGGACAATAAGTCTGGGCATGGGAGAGGCATGAATCAAGTGTCATAAAGAAACAAGAAGAGGGACTGAGCACACAGAGATGAGAGACCAGAAGGAGGACAGTTTTGCCTGAGTCTCTTTCAACCTCCAAGCTGAGTTTGCCACGTAGACCCCAACTTGTGCAGCTTTAAGTCCGCACCGACACGCTCTAGCAAGGGCGGCCACCAAAGCTGTCAAATCCTTCACCAATGTGCCCATCAACTGCATTCAGCTCTTCCCGACCCACACTGGCATTTTAATTACTGTTGGGTAAACTAATTTGTCCAAATGAAGGCAACTCGGCCTAATAGAATATGCAGGCTCCCTGACCTCTGACAGGCAATGACACAGGATACAAAAGGAGGCAGAGGAAAGCTTTTTTTTAATCAGAGCCTTATTACTCTCTATTACTCCAATTAGTCAAGCTCCAGTGCTCCGAATTGGGGGGAAAATTGCAATTAAATCAATTTTTGATGGTCTGGAAGTGGGTTACCGAACCGCCTGGCCTGTGAAACACTGATATTATAGCAGCAAAGGTCAAAGTCTTTGTCGGCACCTGTGGCCCCCTGTCTTTCCTGCCTCTTCCTCCTCACTGCTCCTGTGCCCCTGCTAAAGCAAATCATTAGAACATGTCACGTCTTATCGTGGCTGCCACCAGCCCCACTAACCTAATCAGTTGACATCATTATAGAAGGTAACTCCAGCAGTCTGAATTTAGTGCTAAGGTCACACAAACTTGTAGCGTCCCCCCTGCTGGCAAGTGATGGGAGGAGGGCCCCCAACAGTAGCAACACAGCAAAGAACAAGAGAGAGGTGAGCAGATGGTCTCAAGCAGGGTCTACATCATGAAGCACTTCCAACTGAACATGTATACCAAAAAGTGACCGGATAGTGAGAGAATGTTCTCTCCTGAGAAACATCATCCTACACATCAGTAAAAAATAACCTGCCATATTTAGCGAGTTATAGAAAACAGGACATACACTATTCTAGATACTACCAAGATAGCCCTACTTCTACCAGACATCAACCTGACTTCTAACAATGGCCATTTCCACACTACACAGTTAATAGTGCTATTATTCCACTTCAACATCTTATGGAATGTTGGGGTTTGCAGTTTAGGGGAGGGGCATTTAGAGTTCTCAGCCAGAGAGCTCTCCAGCCTCAGCAAACTACAAATCTCAGAATTCCACTGGATGTTGAAAGTGTAATAATAGCACTGTAATGGTGTAGGGCAGAAATGGCCAAAGATAACTGAAGAACCTGTTCTGCAGGATGATGCATTATGGCAGAAGTTGCTTGCTTAAGATAGCCTAGGTTGATACCACTTAAGGTTTTAAAGATCAATAGTGCACATCTTAATATGAGTGTAGTACCTGGTAAAATTTTGGATTTTTCTGTTTCTTCTCCCATTCTCTGTTTTTTGCACCACTGAGCTTGAGGAAGAATTCTGAAGAAATGGAAAGCTTGCACACTTTTGTGACATTTTGGCAGTTTTATTAAAAATATTGGTCCTAATAAAATTATTGTCAAACTGCAACCAGAATGGCTATCTTTGTGATTTTCTTCAATCCTTATTTCTTCCCACTTTGTTTGGTATTTTTTAAAGCTATGCCTATAACACTTGGTCTCAGATCAGCTCACTGTTGTTCCAAATTTTCTCTCCCAAATGTCTTGCTAACATGCTTCAATTCAACAAGTACTCAGACTTCTTAGTTCAGGAACTGGAAACTTCTAGATTTCCAGGAAACATACTCAGATTAGCTCTGTTGACCAAGCAGCAAAATATCATAAAATCCAAAATCCACAAAACAGCAATACTTTTATTAGCCAATCAAAAGGCACAAAACACATCATGCAAGTTTTCAAAGCTTTATTGGCTTTGGCTTCATCAGGAAAAGATATTAAAAATCATACAGGAGAAGAAAAGTGATGATGTTAAAGTCACAGGTCTACATATTGTCTCAGATGTTACTTCTTTTGTCAGTTAAAATGGTTTGGAGGGATCTCAGTGCAGACAGAAGCCATTTCCATTTTTTGGCCATTTGGGGACTAGCGACAAAGGGCAATAAAAGATAGGCAATAAAATTTCAACTCCATTAGCAACAGAAAAGTAACTTCCTTTGAGAACTTAAAGGGAACCTCAAGGGACCAAATCTCTTCCCATTGAAAGAGCCAGTGATTTCGAACATTTTGGTTGGCCAATAAAGATATCGTTGTTTTCTGAATTTTAGATTTTGCAGTATTTTGTAGACCTCCAGACACTGTTAGACTGCAACTTCCGTCATCTTTTCACCATCCCAATGACTATGCTAGTTAGAGTAGAGAAGAGTTACTGTGCAACAGCATTTTGAAAGTCACATGTTACTTTCCCTTGACTTTGCTTTCTTTCTTTCTGTGTAATAATGTCTCTGTGCAAGCTTTTAGTAGTGGCCTCCAGAGCTCAAAATACAGTTTCTACTACTATCTAGCAAAACCCAATATGCCCTTTAAATTTGTTGTTGTTGTATGCCTTCAAATTGTTTCTTATTGTGACCCTAAGATGAACCTATCATGAGATTTTCTGAAGCTGAGAGTGTGATGCACCCAAGGTCTCGCAGTGGGCTTCCATGGCTGAGTGGGGCTGAACCCTGGTCCTCCATGGTTCAATCTCAAACCACTTTACCACATTGGCCCACTATTTAAATTTATATCCAATAATTTGTAGGCTAATTTGTTAGCATATATAGCAGACTAATAGTAAAGCCCATCCCATTAGTAGAATTTTGGGCAATGATCTTATAAGGTACAGTTCTTTACAACTCCTTATACATACAACTATGCAGCTATTTTCTTAGATTACAACCAGCCTGAGAGCAAACTGCTCTTCAGGCATGCATCATAAATTGTACACAGAGGAGCTACAGAAGGAACTTTGCCGTCCCTCCAGGTGCTATGACAGACACATTCAACATAAAGAGAGAACAAATGCTGGGGAAGAGATAGAGTCTGTTTCCAGGATTTACAGTGCTCCCTCTCCCAGAAGGAAATGGCAGGGAGTACCAACAACAGAGGCAAAGAAGGATACCAATAATTCATATATGTGTTGCCTCCCACCCTAGTTGGAAAACTGGCCCTTGGGAAGTGGTTATTTGCATTTCACACTGAGGAGTGCATTGTGAGGTGTGGAGAAAGCCATAATTCTAAAGACAGGGTTAGAAAGGGGATGCCACACACTGAAGACTGGGTGCAGACCAGACTCCAGTTGCTTCGGTGTTTCAAGTATGGGTTATTAGTCCAGATCATAATCTTCAATCTCTGGCACACACACCAACCACTTGTATGTACAAGCTGTCATCCACCCAAACATTTTGAAGACTGGGAGTTAGGATGGGGAAGAATCTCACATGTTTGCTGGTCAAACACCTATTGTTAGGACTGAATTCTACAAATTTAGAACATTTTTTCAGGGTGCTGTAGGACTATCAGGCCCTATTTATCTAATCCTGTTTTAAACAAAATAAAGACAATCAGATTCAGAAAATGTATTCACAAACCTTCACAAGTTTCAAAGTACACATTTTCCACTGGGCCAAAAACTGTTTGCTGAATATAAAACATAACCCAAAGAAAGAAATATATTTTCCAAATACTCCTCAGAAGTAAATTATTTTTCATATTCTACCTATCTAATCTACTATCTACTAACCTGATTTAAAAAGAAAAAAGAAAAGAATCTAAGCTGCTTTGTCTAGCAAAAATCCATGAGTACACCTGGAACATTTAAACTTTTTTCATTCAGCTATTTCTAAATTATAATTGTTACACTGTATCTCCTAACTATTTCTTGCCTGTTTGTGTTTGAACAGACCTCACCACTGTTATCTCCACTGCAATGAATCAGGCTTGCTGCATTTTGCATTCCACAAATCAGTGCTATACAAAATGTTGGTTCATGGACTATTGTTGATCCACAAGCCATCAGCCACTAGTCCCTGGAAAGTTATTAGGAAAGAAACAGTTGGAGTCAACGAGCACACATATGGTGCTGGTCCCTGACAGAGGGGGGAAAATGCTCTTACAGTTTCCCACCTCAGATAGCTTAAGAAGCACTGTCACAGAAGAGGAAACAGGATATCTATATGTTGAATAGATATGACATAAGTTACATACTCAGATAATTAGATGCAGTGGAATCTGTCACTGTCATTGCTAGCTCTGGAGCACACTTTTAAATTTAACATCTGCAGCACAGCCATGAAACCAAAATAGTTCAGTATGCTTCAAAGAACCCAATGTATCCAGCTGTCTATATTGCACCAGTCTTTTCTAATATTCCTATGGCAGGGGCTAGACAGGAATTTATTTCAGTTGTAATCCCAAATCAAGATTTGATGTTACATAAATAAGTGATGCACTTAGCTACTACCTCCTTTTCTGCATCTGTTGGTCCTGCTACAAATGGCAAAGCATTTTTTGCCTATTTCAAATATAATAGTGAGGTTCAGTTCATTACTAATCTTTACACACACACACACACACAGCACTAAACCATGGTTTAGTGATACATTTGATCCAATCTAGTGATGCATGCACATCATGCATCAAACCAGAGATTTGTGAGTGCCCTAGTTTGCCATTAAAAAGCAGCATACTGGTATAGTTATTCTCAAAAGGGGTGACTTTAAAAAAACACACACACACAACTGTACTCCTCAGTTGGCTTATCATGTCATCTCCTTCCTTCTCTAGTTTCTTCCCTCTCAACAAACCAAGAGGAAGAATTCAGGATTTGTTCTTAGCTTCCTTCTCTGGTTTGTTGGCAAAAAGCAAGACAATAAACAAGATACAGAACAATGGATATGGAACAAAGCACCAGCACACTGTTTGTTCACAACAACTAGGGTTCCCTTGGATCCCTGGCTTGCTATGTCATGAGAATGCACCCAGTACCTTTTCCATGTGTCTGCTTTACCGTTCCCAGGCTGGCTAAGTTTAAATATTGAGAAAGTCTGCACAGGGAGCATACATAAACACTGTCATTTTTATATCACCACAATCCTAGAAATGTCTCTTTTACAGATTTTTTTCCCCTTAGACATAAGTTATTACAAACTGTAGAAGGTTTGTTGTACAAATGAATCCAACCTCATACTCGGTAAAGGAAAATATTTAGAACTAATTTCCAGGGAATGAGTAGATGAGAAGACTATCATGAGACTAGGCTTTTAACCAGTATCTTGAAGACTCAAGCATTCAACTCTGAGACCAGATTTGAATGCTATGCAGTGATATAACACAAATGGGGCGGAAAACCAGGACCAATTGGCCATACACAGTCTAGTGCAATATATGTGCAAATGCCTGCTGAAGTTACGACTTTAAAAAAAGAACAGATAAAAGAATCATAGACTATGGCTGGAAAGCCATGATCCAGTCACCAGAAAGAAAGAAGAAGAAAAAAAGAAAGACATGGATAAATCACAGTTACTGTACAGCACTCTCACACTTAACCTTCAGTTGAAGGATTCTTTTTCCACACAAATTCATTCTAATCCTGAAGTTCAGATCTTCTGTGTAAAAGAGACTGCTGAACTCAAACACAACACAAACTACACTATAATTTGAGCTTCTTAACAGGCAAGCAACCTATAGTTTTAAGGAGCCTATCTGTTTTTGTTTGCCATCTGTTCAAAAATTCACTCTTATTTCCATGGCGAAGCAATCTCCTGACAGAAAGCAATGGTCCTAATGTATTCATTATGGTTATGAATTCAGATGTAACAATAATTAACAAAAATATGTTTACAAACCAGTTTATAACAAATCTAAATCATAGCTTCCATTCCATTCACCAGTTTCAATTATGTCATGGTTTGTTGGCAGGCTTGTGTTCAGATACTAACCTGGTTTAGATACAGCATCAACCCATTGTTTAGTGTCCTGCTCTCAAAAAGGATTTTCTTCTCAAGTGTAGTCACAATAATATCAGTTGCATACATTTCTGTTTTAAATTAACTGCAGTTTGCTGAAAATAGGAACTACTATTATTTTTAAAGAAGTTTACCTGAATAACCTAGATTGAGAAGCTGTATGTAATCTACACTCATGTAGGTAAACTGTAGTTAATTTAAACTAACCAAAGTGTATTCTGGTTTGGATGAAATTGGAAACTCTAGTTTAAAATGAAAGCAAGTTCTTCCAGTCACCTTCACATGGCTGCACTGCAGGAGGAGGAGAGGGGGTATGGGTGAATCTATGGCTCGTGCACAATTCTTATAGCACTAACGTAAACTTTAATGGCATGTACTAGTATAGGAATTAAGATGGCAAAATTGCTGTAGTTATGAACACAGTTATCTTAGGATGACGAAACAGCACTCAAATGTGCTGGTGGATTGCTCTGAACAAATCAGTAAACAAATCAGCTAAAGCACAGCTACTGAAATGAAAACCAATGGTAGAACTCTACTTTGCAAAAACGATTCAACAAGATTTTTAAAAAATAAATATTAACAGTTTAGTATCTCTTAGTATGTATCATGGAACATTCAGGCTTATTATGTTTTAAAGTAATTCTCTTGCATCCCTCTGCTTGCTTCAGTTTTTGAAAAGTATGGGAGCAGTGTTTTTTCTAAAGGAGGGGTTTTGCTGCAGTTTTAAGTATAAAGTTGAATTGTCCCTAGTTTTTTAATTGGTTCCAAAGAAAAATAGCTCTCCATCCAAAATTTGAATGGCAAACTTACAAGACAGAAATAATCTGGATAGAACTGGGAGGGATTGCAATGTTCTCTGCTTAATGATAAACTTCATACAAAAGGAGGAACACATATTAGCTTCTCTTCTTAGATAGGACTTGGTATGTCACACAGGAAATCCTTCTCTTCCAACAGCATATAACACAGTTCCAGGAGCTACTCAGTAGACAGGAGAGGGGAATGTGGGTTGTTCAGGCTTCAGTGTTAGTGGACAAAGAACGCAATTCCTGTTCCACAGCTTAGATGGCTCCCATTTCCCTTCCCCTGCACATACACCTTGTAAGAGGTTATGAATGGCATTGTCAAAATTTTCAAAGCTTGTTCAGGTGTAAAGCTCCAGCGATTCCTTTTTGTTACTTGTTCTTTCCTTCCTCAGCTCCCCACTAGGTACATTCAAGCACTTAAAAAGCAGTGGTGTAATGGGGTACAGATGTGGGAAGCATCCCTCCCTCCTCAATGAAGGCATTTGTTTCCTCATCCAGTGACAAACAAGGGCAAGAAAAAAAGCCACAATTTCTCAGCAGCAGCTCGCTAACTCCTTCACTGGGAGAAATTATTTTCCTTTAATTGCCTGGTGGGAATCGTTCATTTGGGGAAGGGGATTCTCCCCTATACCCCCCAGGCTACATTGGGCTATTGAGATTTAGCAGGGCTTTCACCTGAAGACATTGGTAATTACCCCTTTATTTTAAGCTCCTACCTGTAGCTTCACACTTGGACTCACTCTGCAGGGGAAGAGGCTTTGTTCCCACTAAACATAGCCCATGAACAAACAGACTCAGCAGCAGGAGCACACAGCAAAGTGGTAATTTCGAGTCTAGCATAATTAGCCAAGGTTCTTTCAGTCCCCACTGCTCAGTGGTGAGACTTTGTCAAGAGACCATGTCCCATGAGGGAACGGCAGACCTAGACATACATGCAGCCAAAAGCTTCTTGGGGGGTCCAATCTACTGAAGAGGGAAGTGAAGAGTAGCAGCAACTTTAGGAAGACAGTTCTCTCAGCAAAGGCCAAAGCACAGGCTACTATAAAAATGCAGCCTCTTTTGGCCTTTCCTTCTCCTTCTCCCTCCATCCCCCAAGATTCCCCCAAGGAACGAAGCACAACTATTCTGAGAAGTCTGTTCTTCATGAAGATACATTAATTACCTAGACCTTCCAAAGCAGTGTTTAAGTCCTAGAACGTAGGACAAAGTAATTGTAGGTAAGATCAACCTGATCAAAAATTTTATCACCTTGTTAAAGCTGTCTGCTTACAATGAAATTGTCAACACAAAATGTTGACAATTTCAAAAGAACAATCCCACCCACAAGTAGATTTATCTTGTGAAAGAACACGACTAGGTGCTCCAAATGAAAATATGAATTGAGACAGCCCGATTTGGATATCTCCCACTATGTCTAGCATATGCCAGAGATATGAATCCAGCATACTGATTCAAAGGTAATAAGAAACAGAAAAAAATGATGTGGCGAACTGATAGGCATCCCAAGATTCCCAGTTCTGAATTGTTTCTGCTACTCATGGCTACAAAGATAAACTGAAAAATTCAGAAATCTCAAGTATTTTGCACAACTTTGACTCCTTTCCTCTTGGTTTCAATCTCTTCTTTTCCAAATGATACAACAGTCATCAATGGCCACAAATTCCCTCTCTCCATTACCCAACTCCAACTATTTTGCCACACTAAACCTTACTTTTTAAAATTTTAAAACTCTATATGCTAAAAACAAAATCATTTATGCAAAATGCATAAAGATACAGATTTAATTTTATTTGTACTGAGCTGATTTTCCTTGGTACAAAGTACACATAGACCTCCATACACTTGGCTAATACAAACAGACCAATGCCCTGGTTCCTATTGACAGAATGACTCCATCAGTGATATCGAGCTAGCCATTTCTTCCCATTTTATGGACACTCCCCACTAAGTAAACGTTTAGCAGTCACTCAGCCACTTAAAGCAAACAAAACACCTAAAAGTCAGTAGGTACATGGTATGGTCAGTAGATAGCGTAATCACTATTGTATCATCAAATGTTTTTTTATTTTGGCCAAAAAGAATAACAAACATGTACACTCAAAAAGGCATAATACTGAAAATATATACTGTAAACATAATACATATAGTACATAATACATATTAGATAAGACTATTAAAATAATCTAGTAAACTCATCCCCATTATAGTTGGTAGTAATTTCTGTCATTTATCTCCTTCTGATCTTCTTGACAGCAACAGCAGAGCAACTACAAATCAAGTCATGCATTTATCATTGTCTACTAAGAGACAGAAAATCCTGTCCAACAGGCTCTTATAAGAAGTTAAAGATGCAAAATAAAAAGAACACCGTTCTCATAGGTCATTCCATATAGGGCAGTGCAAAATATAATGAGCAAGGTTCTCTGGTTCACAACAACCATCAAGCCAAAAAATGCTCATGCACTGCGATACCATACAGTCTCCCATCTCTGAAAGTAGAATCATACCAAGCCAAGCCTCTGAAAAAGCTTTCAGAAGTTGTGTAAATGTCAATTCTGCGAAATAATTTACTTGATCATAGGTCTCTTTGAGTCTGAACTACAACAGTGCACTTGTAGATACAAGAACACAGTGTAGATTTTTGTTAGTAACAACTTCTACTACAGCTCTTTTGGTGATATTTTTCTCTTTATCTGCTGGAAAACTTAGTCTGGAGAAGACAGAGCATATTTAATCACAGACTAAAGAGTATGGCATGCCCAATTCTTAACAGGTACTTCACTGTTCAGTTCAATCAGACATTTTTAGGTAGCATGGTTAACTATCTGTTGCACTTTAAACCAATACCACAACGTTCTTCAGTAATCTGACCACAGTAGATAACATATTTTTAGGTGGCCCCAACAGGGCTCTTAAAAATAATTCTGACAGGTGTCTAAGCCTGACATGTTCAACATACCCCAGACCTCTGCTCCATGCAACATTTAAGCGCACTGTTTTAGCTTTACAGAGACACAGAGCAGAATTTACTGCATTCTCTTTAGCAGCAGGAAAGTTCAAAATAGCTTTATCTCATCTAAAGTCCTAATTACTAAAACCACACAGGTATATAAGTTTGGCAGTAGCAAACTTAAACCTATATGTGAGTTGTAAGGAAAAAAAACTTATATTCAAACAATACAGTGGTTTTTTTCTACATAATCTCTCCACATAGAAAGGCAAAAGCATAAGATAGCCCCGAATTATTCCTATACACAAAGAAAAATATCAGGATGCAAGAGTACCCTTGAATTAGAAAGTTGTGTTTCCCTAGGTTCATTTTAACAGAACAGAAGGCAGAAAAAGCAAAGATGAATGAGATCCAAAAGTTTAATATTATTTAGTCCCTAACATTTTTCAAAATTTCCCATCCACAAACTATAAATATTATTTTAGCCTCTCTAATGGAGTACATTTTAAATGCATAGCTCTGTCAGTTATATTTGATCAAACATATGTTTTTCCACTCCAGACTAAAAGATAAATTCTGTTTTTTTTAATTTTATATCTAAGAATCTCTCTCTCTTTCATTTCCATTGTTGTTATGGTGTACCTTCAAGTCATTTCTGATTTATGGAGACCCTATCACAGGATTTTCTTGTCAAGATTTGTTGAGAAGAGTTGCCTTTGTCTTTCTCTGAAACTCAGAGAGTGTGACCTACCCAAGGTCACCGAGTGGGTTAACATGCCTGAGAAGGAAATTGAACTGTGACTCTAGAGTCCTAGTCCAACACTCAAACCACTAAACCATGCTGGTAAATACTTTCATGCATTAAACACCTTTCATGAAATAACAGCTGAAATTTTGATTGCACTAAGCATTTCTTAGTTGAGTAAGAGGTTGGGGGGGGGAGTTTGTTTTTTTAGCTATTTTTACAATGCAGACAGATAAAGATGTCCTGTCTCGGATGAAGCTGTGAATGTTTGGGTCAGGCATGAGGCCACTATTGAAGCATTTTTCCTCAAAGTCACAGCATCCTGGCCTGCTACTGCACCAGTGCAACATTTGTTAACACATGTAGTGGGAATTGCCACTTTGGATGCGTATTTTAAACAATTAAAAGGACTGGACCCATTCTTAAAGCAATGCCCAATCTTCAAAGCAGTTCCAGCAGCATGGTCTTGCCGATCATTTTCCCACAACAATGTATTTCCAATCAAATGTTATCTTTCCTACATCCAGAATATTCAGGTCATATTACACTAAGGCAGGAACAAAATTCTGTCTTTACTGTACAGTGTCACTCAAGGTAAAGACAGATTCAGTACAGTGGTCCCTTAGTATCTGCTAGAATTTGGTTCCAGGACCCTGTTTGGATACCAAAATTCATGGATGTTCAGTGCCCGTTATGTACAATAATGTAGTAAAATGGTATTCATTATATAAAATGGCAAAATCAATGTTTGCTTTCTGGATTTTTTCCCCAATATTTTCAAGCCATGGTTGGTTAAATCCATAGACATGGGGGGCTGACTATTTTGTTGACATCTGCTTCTTGTAAAATCTAAGTGTGTATGACACAAAAAGTAAAAGGGAATTCCTTTGCAACAGGTTTAAAGAAAATTACGATTAATACTACAGAACTAAAAGGCTTTGTGACACATGCCACAATGTATCTATACTCGTTCTAGTGGTCAATCATAAGCAAAATTTCCTCAGTGCCTGAATCTTGGCAGCCAAATATATTATGCAGCACTATTAAATCTATGCTGACAAATCTCTTTTGGATCTTTGGATTTTCTGATGCAGAATTTGATAGTCTTCCAACAAGTAGACTAAATTGCAGTACAATGAGTAGCAACACACCATTACAAGGATGATGTGAAAGTACACGATGGCACAACTTTACTGAAGTTAAACAAGTCTGTCTGTGCCTGCAAACACCATGGACATTGCTTGGTTTCTACTGTAGAAAAAGGGCAAGATATAAATCTAACAGCTAAATGTATACAAAGATTAAGGGAGCTGTTCAAGTTCCTAAAGTACTTTGAACAAATTATTTACAACAAATCCTAAAGTACTCTGAACAAGTTTTACCTGAGTGGTGGAGAAGGAGGAAGGGATGCTTAACAGAAGTAAAACTAAGAGAAGGAGCATCTTATATTTAACTAGTCTGCATGTAGCAAAAGGATTTTGAGTCAAAAGCACAAGACTGGTGTGCCACAACTTTTTCCTTTCTAGGGGTGAAGAGAGGAAGGGAGGGTAAGAGAATGGCCTGCTTCAATTCCACAGTAACTAATACAGCCAGAAGATTTGGACACAAACATGACAGACTTACAGGTTACCTGCAATCTTATAATGCAAGCAACAGGTGTGACACCAAAGAGGTGCCCTTCACTTTGAAATTTCAGAATCAGTCTCAAAATACAAGAGACTGAGAATTAAAAGCAGTCTTGCGATTATGTTCAAACAAGCTGCTCCTTCCAATTATCCCCTTTTCTTTCTTCACTCCTTTTTCTGGAATAGGGGAGGAGCAGCAGGCACTGGTTCCTGCCTTCTCTTCTGAAGAAAACAAGCCGCTGGTGCTAGTTTTAAACCCCCAACCATGTACTAATAAATCTCTAACTCCTGTCACCTCTGTCCAGCCTGTACTCCCAAGAGGAAATGGGGTCTCTCCCTCCAATTAGCAATCCGTGTCCACCAACCATGGAACAGACTTCATTTCATGTAACTTTCCTCCAGCAGTTGAAAAAACTTGAGACACACAGCTACTGCCAACTTTTATGGAATGGGGGAAAGGGTAAGATACAGGACAATGAAAATGTTAAAAGATATCTATTTGGACATGCACATTCATTCTATGACCATCACAAATGCTACATAAAACCCAATCCTTAAAAAAAAATCTTGTGAAGAAAAAGGACAGGACAGGAGCTACACTCTTACGTGTGTGCAGTGATGATCACATCACAATATGGGAAATCCCACCATTTTGGATTACAGTGTTTGAGATAAAGCTCAGTGAAGGTGGAGAAACCATATATACAATATAGAATCCATTAAAAAGAACTTGATGATCTCTATCGTGGCATTCTCCATGTGGAATACTCTTCCCCTTGAGATCAGGTGAGCTCACAGTGTGGAGAGCTTCTGCTGACAACTGGAAGGACATTTTGCTTGCATGGGCATTCTACAGACTGCTTATTTTGCCTGATGTCCCAGTCATTTTGAATTACAGGTTTAATCCAGTGTTGTGCTGCCAATTGCAACCAGACTTCATTCCCTTACCATCCATCCTCTTCTGCAGTACTCTATAACACCTGAAAACTGCCTTTGGAGGGTTTCTCAGCACTCTAGGGCTCTTCTGACACCACATTTTGGGCTGGAGAAGTGAGGGAGACTGTCTTTCCTTCAGGTCCTAGTACATTCTGACATTCCACCAAGAGAAGTCCACCAACAGACACTGCTCTATCTGATTTTAAACCATAATGTTTTATCATTGTTTTTATTATATTCCGGACTACAGGCCCACCATCCTATAGGTGTTTTGAACTGATTGATTCTTCATATTTATTTAGGGCTTTTTGAATTTCTAGAAGACCTTGTATACATTTGTATACTCTTAGCAATTCTTGTAACCATCCTCTATGGTAGGCCAATATTATCTATGTAACATTGGAAGAAATATTTTAAGAAAACAAACAAGTAAATCAAAACTTACCTCAGTTGTGACCTTGCTAGGTGGACTTAGATAAGGTAGTAAAGTCCACCAAGCAAGGTCACAACCAAGGTAAGTTTTTATTTATTTATAAATATTTATAAAATATTTCTACCATGACCAATAAAAAAAAAGTTCTCAGGGCACCTTACAAGTAAAATTAAAACAAGTAACTTAAAACAGTTTAAAACTAGAAAAATAATTTACATATACTAAAACATACTAAACAGAATGAGTTAAGACAGGTAGAAAGGATTAATTAAAAAAAATACTATGTACATCAGCATTTGAAAGGAATCAGTGAGACCTAAAGACCTTGACAAACGGCCAAGTATTCACTTGGCACCCAAGTGAAATCAGTTTTAGCATCAATTGGGCCTGCAAAATTCCACAATTGGAGGTGCTGCATCTGAGACTTCTCCCATGTCCCAACACAGTGTATTGGCCTTGCTGGTGGGACACAGAGGAGGACCCTGTCAATGGACCTCAATCCTCAGAACGGCACATACGGAAGAGGTACTCCTTTAGTACTAAGATTTGAAGATTTCCTGTTTCACATATTAAATGTGTAAACATTGTGCTATGACACTTATTTAAATTAGAACCAAACATCATATTGATATACTGTTCCAACATCCTATATACCGGTAAGAAGAAATCCTTATATGACTGTTACTGGGGTTGTGCTTCAATGTGGTCAAACAAAGCAGAATATAGAAATTCTTTTATCAACCCTCTGCAGGTTGTTGTAAATGGGAAGCACAGTTTCAGGGGAAATGCAGATGGATGTTGGCTTTCACCCTTTAGAAATAAAAGAGGAGTTGGACACCATCTGCATTGTTTAAATCACATCAAAGTAACCTGCATAGTCCCATTACCAACAATCCCACAGATTGGAACAAAACATCCATTTGGATATCTATTCAGAGCATAAAACAAGCATTAAAATAAGCAGGACACCATCAGAATGGAAGCAAAAAAGTAACAAAATGATTTTTTTCATATGTTTTTCCAACATTGTAAGCCACTCAATGGTAAAATGGAACACTGTACACTAAAACTATTAGATCCATTTATGTTAAATAATTTTTGTTGCTGCTGCCACTTCTAAATACAAAGTTTGGATGTCACTCTAAACTACTGGTAGGCGACCTGCCACCTATCCAGAGGTTTCATACTACAACTCCCATAAAACCTAGCCAACATGGCCAATGGTGAGGTATTGTGGTAGCTGATGTACAAAACACCTGAAGGGAACTAGGTTATTCAACCTATCCCAAACTTTAGTTTAGCATGACAGGTACAAGCCATGATGACTTGTGTGCTGCTTCATCTTCCTGTGGCATGGTTGTAAGGGGGAATTCAAAAGCTTTCACATCTGTTTTAGATTATCTGCAGGTTGTTTAGGCCAAAATCCAGTCTTTAATGTAAATTATGGTTAGTTTAAGCAAGTCAGCTTGAAACCATTGGCTATGAAGGCGGCTTACTTAAATAAACCATAGATAACATTAACCATAGTTTAGGATTCAAGTGATACCTTAAGCACAGTGAGCTGAACTAGATCTGAAAGGTTCTGACCTCTCTTTTTGCAGCTTTGCTGGAAGAGAAGAGGTAATGGGAGCATAAAGGCCTTAGGCCTACTGCTGCTCATTCTTATCTTTCTCAAACGTAACAGACAATCTTCTAGCATAGGAATGGGAATCATAAGTCTCTAAGGCTATTTTGGTGGTCCATAGGTCCCTTGCAGACCACCCATTCCAATTTTAATATGAAGGCTAAAAATGAATCCAGTTCCACTAATGAGTTACTCCACTTTTGCATAATAGCCTGATGGATACTTCCTATAAATCACTTAAATATTCAGAAAAAGTTTCTGTTATTTAGACAGACTCAAGATCTGAGATGCTTCTAAACACATAGTAGTTTGGCAACAAGCATTTTTATACCTACTGCTTCCTATGTGTTAAAATGCCATTTACTTTTATTCACCTGTTGCTCAAGTGTGATTTAGTACAAATAAGGGATGCTAGAGAATTTTCTTTCATCTGAATTTTTAAGCAAGCTGACCTAATTTCCCTTCTAAAACTAATATTCAGATTGGAAGATAAGACGGCACATGTCTTCAAATTTTGCCACGCGTTTTGCAACCTAAAACAAATTTTAGGAGATAATGCATTCAATATAATACTCATTTCCATTTAAATATACATACATATATGCATATACACACATACACACGCACAAGTCTTACAGAATATGGGACAGAACAGATTTATGACTGAAATAAGTGAAAAACTGATATGGATCAGAAATGGACCAATCCATTCATACCTTCTGCATAAGTGTGAATGGAAATATCCCCTTTCCATTATTACAGAAGGTTCAAATAACCAAGAAGTTAACATCCTTAAGGACACAGGATGACAGATGCCAACTGCCCAGCTCCTCAATTATTATGTTTAAACACTTATAAATATGTAAGTCAGAAAGAGGTTTTTTAAAGGCATTCTGCGAAGAGGCCCAGTACCTTCTCCCCTTGGTAATGAATCCCTGTAATGGAATGCCCTGCACTCCAATTAGGAAGAAATGCTAATTTTCTCCACTTGAGCACCCCCTATAGATGTATCTAATTTGTTTCAATGCTTTCATCTCTTCCCTCCATTGCATTTTCATTTAAAGGTTATGATCTGTTTGTGCCCTTCATGCTGTGCTCTGACAAGACACCCCTATGAGTGGGCTATGTGCCCCCTGCAACCTTTCTAACCTCTGTGCTAAACAAAAACTAAAGCTATTTTTTCTTGACTAGTGGAGGAGCAGAGGGGAGAGCAAGCAGGAAAACTGGAAGAATATAATCGATGATGATGGTGGTGGTGGTACAATTTTGTCACACTGGAAGCATACTTTTCAAACTAGGGAAGGCAACACACTTCAGTTGAGCATTCCTAATAGTAAAAAAGCAGATGTTTCTGAAGTTTCATAGAGCTCTCTTTCCTTCAGGTAAAAGTCTTCATTGTGACATATATCTATCTATCTAGCCATCTAGCTATCTATCTATGCTAAGATCTTATTCCTGCTAAGGCCTAACTTTCAATTATTCATATCATTTTGTACTTTGGATGATATTAATCAATGTATGGAATCTGTATTCTACTCTGTCAAATAATCAAATGTTGGGGGAAAAGAAACCCTAAATTCTATATTCAAAATAGACTGCAATAATCTGCTTAGCCCAATTTAATTGTCTTTGAAGATCTATGGTTTCAAGCATTTATGTCCCTATTTTTCAAAGACTGAAGTATCAAAGTCAGCATACAAATTGGAGATATATGGCCAAAAAGCATATCTGAAGTAAATGAGACACACATATACAAAAATATGTAGCTATACTTTGCAACCACTGGAAGTCCTGTCCAGATTCAAATTACTTTTTGAACTTTTGAAGAACTGTTGATACTGTTTCAATTCTTCTCTACAGCATGAATTATTTTAAAAATAGATTAAGAAGAAATGTAAAATTCCCAGAACGCAAGAGGATATGGCAGATACTAGATCTGTCTGATCAGTCATCCAGTGGGATTATTTAAAAACTTGCATGAGTGGTTAACTCCAACGAGAATTAAAATGTACTAAAGTAATTAGTTTTAGAAATGTAGTTAGGGTCAGGGTTTTAAGTATATTTGTTGTGTTTTATGACCCCAATGAGGATTATAACTCTCTACCCTTAATAAGGCCAAACTACTGACAACCAGAATATATCCCTCCTGTATCTCTACATCATAGGCTGCTGAAAAATAGCACAGGATATAATTTGGTCACAATTATGTTACACTGACTTGGATTCTTAAAAAGTACCCTACTGGCAAAAAGAAATAGACCTGTTGGTGCAATTTTTGTTCTCCCTATTTGTTGTAGTAGTCATTTAAAAAGTACATGTGAAGTCGATGAAATTTAAAGTATCGTAGTTGTTTATGGTGAAAATGCCACAGTGTGGTTCCTGTTCTATGTGGATTCTGCAACAAAACTTGACACTGAGGGATGAAAATATCTTGCCCTAGTTAAATAAGGGATGAACATGATAGTATCCTAACCCTAGAGTGGACTTCCCAGGGCTAAGAAAGCCCATCAGCCTTCTTGGGCCTCATGTGCTTATCTTCCATAGAGGCAAGTGCTGGACCAGGTTCAAAGGCATTTGCTTTTCTGGAGCCTATACAGAGATGTACTGAGAAGGAAATCGCACCTATATGGTTATTCAGAAGCTTCTATTTTACTTTCTGTGGAAGTGCTTCTTTTCAAAGTCTACAGAAAGAAAAATATGGTGCTCTGTCACTGGACTTTCTTGCCCCCATAATGTTTCTTTCCAGTCAGCAAAAGCCTGGGGAGCAATCCAACATGGGGAAGAGAATTTAAATTGGAACAGACAAGGAAGGCTTAGTTCAAATTATTGCTCTGTCACAGCTGAGAACCTTTTCTAGGAAAACTCCTAATTCAGGTAGAGTAAACAACTGAATTCACTCAGGAATTTACTAGAGCTAATTGCAAATATTTCCATTCCAACATTATTTGATTTTATTTAACAAATTATTTTCAGCATGTCTTACATAAAGACCGTACATTAGATATGAAAGATCAAAAATATCTACTTCCACTAATCTAAGCAGACTGGGAAAACTCCAGTTCTTTTAAATTCTGGCTATTGAATAAAATAGGATTCATGAACCTTATTTTCACCCTGGGTCATCCACTGTGCCATACCTCTAGTCTGAAAGTAACGGCAAACCTGGTTCACTCAAAAGTGGAACTGGATGTTAACGGTCCCTTCCTTGTGGCCACTACAGAACAGAAAAGAGCAGGTGCAATCCTGAGGCTAATTCACATAAAGCCAAGCCACAGTTAAACATAATGTCAAACCACAAATAAGCATTACATCTGAAAAAGTCCATCTGATTAAAAAGAAAGACAAGCTTTATTATAATTAAGGTGAAGTATGATTCTTTTTAGATCAGCTGTTATCAATTCAATCAGTAAATGAATTATTGTGCAAATAATGGAAGATTCAGTAGGCTTGTCAACCAAGCATCACAGATATTTACTCTACTTATAATGAGGAAATGATGTTCAGACCAGCAACAAATGGTCCTTGGAAAGTTCCCAGAAATTGTGACCGAGCCTCAAAGGACATGATGTGGCTTAATGTCCTTACATATACTGTGTGGGGGGCTCCAGCTTGGCCGCCCCCCCCGGCGCCTCGGAGGCCACCTCGGATGCGGCCCCCGGAACGGAGGAGGACCCGGACGACTCCCGGGATGCCGCGGAGGCCGCCGCCGCCAAAGGGAAGCACCCGGATGCTGCGGAGGCTGCCACCGCCGGGGAGGGCCGCCCGGACGCTGCGGAGGGCTCCGCCGCCGAGGATGAACAGCCAGACCCCGCGGAGGCCGCCGCCGCTGAGGGACGGTGCCTGGATGCCACAGAGGCCACCGCCGGCGAGGAGAAACGCCGGAGGCCGCGGAGGCCGCCACCACCGAGGAAGAGCGCCCAGATGCCGCGAAGGCCGCCACTGCCGAGGGAGAGCACCCGAACGGCTCGCTGGGGTGGGCAGGTCCCAGGCTCGACCCTGGGGCACCGCCCACCCACGGCCCCGATCCAGAGGAGGCTACCGCCCCTCCTCCCACGTTCCAGCAGCGGCAGCGTGTCAAAGAGGCCGCCCGCCGGTCCCAGCAGTTGCTGGAGCGGCGCCGGCAGGCTGAGGGTTCTCAGCTGCATGATGGTTCTCAGCTGTGAGCCCAGCTGAGGACTTGCAGCTGCGAGCCGGCTGTCAGATTGGCTGCCGCCAACCTGGAGGCCTACTTAAGGCCAGCGTTAGGCAGAGGAAGGTATGGAGCAACAACCGTTGGCCCCTCGTGAGCCTTCTGCCCGCATTTGGTCCCAGCCTCGCCTGCCTACGTCCATGTCCACGTCCGGAGTTGCCAGCCAGCCCAGCCCTCTGCCAGCACCTCGGGTGAAGTAACCCTTTCTTTATTTTCCGTTAGCACCTGCTGTAAGGACTGTTTGTGTTGCCTTCGTCAGCTGGCAGAAGCCTCCGCAGGCGAAACTTCTGAGACCCTCGACCCATGCCTGCTTGACCCTAGCCCGCCGCTAAGAGAATCAGAGAAATCTTTAAGTTTACAACTGCTTTGTACCATAAGCAGATTCTGGGTTTTTGATTCAGCTCCTGGCTAGCTCAAATGCTCAATCTAGTTAGAAACAGACGTGTTTTAATTGTTATAGCAACCAATTCATCCGCACAATTTTTGTATGTTCATAGATCTTTTATGCATACTTACAAGTGCCTCTGTGCACACTCATGCTGAGAATGGAAACCTCTGAGTAGATTTCCTCTCCTATTAAGTGTGCTGATCTAACACAATAATCAAGCATTTAAAATCCCACTCCATTATATAATTATGTACCTCAGTACAAGCCAGTTCTACCCACCACATGATGATTTGCTGAAATGCAGAACTATCTTCGTGGAAGGAAGATATGCCCTCAAAAGGAAAATCATCAAAATAATGAAAATTACCCATTACTCAATCCCCACACACATCTCTCCCAAAATCATGGGGAGTAGGTAAAAAAACACAAAGTCTGCTCTTCTCAGAGAAAATCTACCCATACACTCACATGCTCTTTTCTATCTAGTCCATGTGATTAAGTACCCGAGTGGGAACAAGCGTTCCAGTGGGGCCCACCGCCTTTCATCCAAGAAATGGACTTCCCCACTGGAAAATGCATGCATTGTGTGAAAATATTTTAATATATTCATGTACATTCCTACGGCTAGCAGGCACAGAGACATGGAGGGTGCCAGCCCAAGATACACAGCAGTAATAATGCCACCTGTTCTCTCAGATGCCCACAAACAAGTAAATCGTGGGAATATACAGGATGGGTGCTGTGGGTTTATTGTGTTGCTGGAAGATTTTACTAATTACTTGCCTAAAGTCCAAAGCCGTGTGCCTGTTCTCCCTCTACCACTGCACCCCACCCCCAAAAAACAAAGCAGGAGGAAAGGGGGGTAGGAAAGAGTAAAGGGACACATAGAGAAAGCAAGGGATGCATTTCAAAGTTTCTCCAAGAACTGGAAGGGAAAAGAAAAGCTGGGTCTGATGTGAAATCATAGAGGTCAAAGGTGGGCCTCCCTCCCTTGTGAGAAAGCGGTAAATCAGGCCGGTTTATCAAAAGATCATTTTCTTTTGAAACTGGGAGGCAGCAGCTGGGACAATTCTGCAGATGTGCTTGATGAGTTTGGGACAAAAATGGGCCACTCCTCTCCCCCTCCCCTCTTGAAGAGCTCCCAACAGGGGCTGCTTCTCCCTTCACTGACTCCTGGACCCTTCCCTCCTTCTTTGGCGGTCAGCTGAGACCCCCACCCACTGATCGCTTTTGTCTTCTTGGCCTTTAGACACACTGGCAAGGCCCTTTATGAGACCCCAATCAAGACCCCCATGTCACAGGTACCTAGTAGAGATACCAGGCTGTTTTCAAAGCAGGAACAGGGAAAATATGCTGAGTCCATTGGCCCAAAACAACACTACAGGAGATGAAAGGTACTGGCGGCCCCTTCTGCCAAGCCTGCCTGCCAATCATCCCCACTTATTAAGGTCACAATGTAGAAAATTTTAACCTGCATCTAATCAAAGATTCATTGGACCTTTATAACCCACTTAAGGAAGGTTGGAACATGCTACAAATACAATGGAATAGCCTTACTACAATACTGCTTTTCCCAGGAGTAGGGCTCACTAGCTACATGGTTGAGGGAGCCCATAGCAGAAGCCCACCTCACTGGCCCCCTATGGTGTTAGTGGGCCATTCCTGTCTGTACATTTACCTGAAAGGGACTGCAGCTACCTTGGAAAAATTCTACAAACTAGCCTTTTATATGACCTAGGTCCAGTTTACCATTGCTGAAGGGTCTACAGAAATTTTATGCAACCGCAACAAGGCCAAAGAAGGCAAAAAAATCTTTAGCAAGACTCAAGACCGACAAGTAGCTGCCAGTATGAAAAGAGCAAGAAAATCCTGAGACTCAGAGGCCAGTCTGGCTTTCAGAAGATGTTTTTGTAGTGCCAAAATAAGAATGTGTGTGCTCCATGCCCTACATTAATCACCAGCTAGGATAGTTTTAATGGCATCTCTGCAATTCAATCCAGCTAGCACCTGCAGAGACACAGGCTGGCAGCTTTCACCTCCTTGTTACTGTAAGTGTCTGTACTTCTGATCAGGTTTCCTGGAACTGATACAACATGTGGGTTACCAAAACAGTGTGGCCACATGACACTACTCATTAACTGATGGTGCTTTAGAGGACTATAAGTATTAGATGGACACAAAGCCCGCAAGGGAAATAAGGACGGCATGTAGGAGCTTCATACTGTACTGACATGCCAGATCTTTTGGAGTTGCTTCACATGTTTCACTAGACTCATCTACAAATTGAAACTTTAGTATGTGGTTCTTTCAGTATACTTCTAACATATTTTTGTTGCAAATAACCAGTGTAGTTATCTCCTACACATCATCTTCTGACCTTTTAAATATGCAACAGCTTGAATTATAACATGTGAAATCATTCTTAAATGCCTAAAGGACATGAAAAAATTAAGAAGTTTTGATTGAGCAGCCTTTGGTTCTCAGTCTTTTACACACATTAAACTTCAATACTCATACTGGATAAAGGGTGGGATAAAAATTAAATAAATAAATGCCCTCATTCATTTGTTTAGCTCATTTTAATATATTATTCCCCACATAAAAGTTCACTTGTATTACAATCTTAAAACAGAATTTGGAGTAACACCGCTCATAGGCAGAAGTGGGACAAATACTGACAGCATTGTTGAGTAATCTTACAGATGGTTTTCTCACTTCCCATACACACTCTTCACCCCCACAAGCTCTTGTTTAAAGAGTGAGGGGTGATCAGTGCTGGTTACACCTGAGGCAATCACATAACAAAGGGGCCCCAAACAAGTCTTTGAAGAAGAACTGAACTTTCTTTTCTTTTTTAAAGGAACATGGGCAACACTCTAATTGTAGGAAAGAAGTTAGCATCCTATAGGTTAGATACCTGTGCAGGTCTGTTGCGGATTCTCTTTGAACATTTGACAGTTTAGTGCCCTCAGAAAAAAAATATAAAAAACCCACACCAGTGATTACTATTGTAGCTGACTAGTAAGGCAGCCTTGCACGAGTCAGGCTATGAAAGGCTTGGTCACTGGAAAACAAACCCTTAATTTAAATGTTAATGAAAGTGCTGTGGAAACATCAGAGGGTTATATTTTTTTTGCAAGAAGCAGATACTACAGCACTTGAATTTATGGCCCCTGTCCCCTCCCCTCCTGCTATTCCTGCTTCATCAGCCAGTGAAGGTTTTTTTTTTAAACTAATTTTAACATTAACTCCACACTTCCACCCTGGGATGCAATTGCCAAATTATCTGTTGGCAGGACACTGATCAAAGGTGGAAAAACAAAGGCACACTGCACAGCCAAGCAAAAGTAAACAGTGGCCATGGCCCAGAAAAATTACCTTCTCAATCCCTTCCCTTGGAAGTTTGAAAAATGGAGAAAGATCACTGACTGGAAATGGAAACCTGAAGTCCTATGACTGCAGGACCCATGAACTGTAATCAATGTGACAGGAGAAACTAACCAAGGGTCCTTCTCCTTCACTGTCTAAAATGGTATGAAAGACAAGTTTCTCATCTCACTTCTCAGGAATCTTGGAAATAATTAAAATCCTTCCTCCCCCCACCCACCCACTACCACCCAAATGTAGAACTAAATTACAGGAAAATTTGCCAACACAGCTAACTTCCTGTTAGAGAGGAGTTTCTCAAAGGGCTGGTCTCTTGTTTATAACCTTCCTACAACCTCCAACAATCTTTTGCTTTAACATCTCTACACTACACACAATTTGTAACTATAATTAGATAGCATGTATTTGAATGATCTCCCTCCTCTGCCCCCAAAATACAGAATCAATATTATGAAGTATTTCAGACCCTGCAATATTCTATTGTGTCAAAATATAAAGCTTCAAGCAAACAGCTGAATATAATTATCTGGCTCCCATCATAAAAGAGAAAGGGAGAGGCAGGAAGAAAGAAAATCAAGCTAAGAAAAATCTGCATTGCTGTTTACAGAGGAAAAGTTACTCAGCAATGCTCTACTGGGGACAAGTCAACAAGATTCCATTGGTCCATTCTGAGAAGTCAGTACTGCAAACTAAACCCAGGTCCTGCAAATCAAACTGGGATCTTGACAGTGCATTTGCCACCATCAGTGACAAGTTAAACCTCCCTTAAGATAACAAACACCACTTCAGTTCCCACATTGGAGAGGCAAAAGAAGCAGGTAGAAACAGTCCTATCACCATACTGACATTATGAAGTTAGCAATGCCATAGATTTTAAGGCTACAAGAGATTAGAAGAACATCTACAGCTACTCACTGGATACAGCAACCTTGCCATGACATAAGACAGCCTTAACAGAATAGCCCAGAGATCAGAAGAATGTACCCCGCCATCAATTAGATAGTAGGTTATCATCAGCAAACCAGAGGGGCAAGTCAGAATCAGCCAGCATGTGACTTGGAAGGTCAAGGGCACAGCCAACACCTGGATCTTTGCCTGCACTGAATTCTTAATTATCTGCAACATAGATGTGGAGGGACAACCCTGGTTCCAGTAAAGCTGGCATTAAGTCCCACGTTCTTGTGACTTCAGGGTGTGTTTCCATTTTTAGGATTTACGGACATTTTTCTGCTTTCATGCAAGCTGTGCATCAGTAGTAGGTGCTGTACATGAGCAGAGTTACTAAAATACTGTCATCTAAAATATTGCCACAATGCCTAGAAAGCCATAAAAGAAAATCCAGGTGGACCAAACATACAGCATATTTCAGATTGAGGAGAAAACAGCCAGTTTGCTAACAATTATTAATTAATAGTGGTGCTCTACTCCATAAGTTAGGCAATAATTTAGCCTCCTAAATGTGTGTACTCAGAGCAAAGGAGAAATAAAAACTCTAAAACCAACCAAGGCATTAAAGATATTGGGCCACTGTGAACCTAACTCTGCCCAGAGAGACCAAACAATCCATTTGAATTGATGTGGGTGGAAAATCTCACCCTGCACTAGTAATGCCCCCTCTTGCCCTCAAACAATTTCTTCTAGGATGGCAGTGACATTTTCTTGGAATTGACAGGTTTATAGGTTAGCTGACACCTTCACTCTGTGGAATTTTAATTAACTTCTACCATCATTAATATGTTAAGGAGCAAGGTTCTATTATAGAGGGTCAGCAGCATGTTTCAGGTCTCACTATATCAGCCATCAAATTGAAGAATTAATGATGTGGCTAATCGGCTCTAATACTTGAGGTTGGGGAAGAAGGAGAGATACAGTGGGATCAACATCATAAAACAAGCAAGTGATACAAATCTGAGGATGCTGATGGAGAAGGCACTCTGCAAGCTTCCATTTATCACTCAGTAGGGGCAAAAAAACACTAGGTAAATATTGTGACAGAGAGTGTGTTCACTCCAGGGAGAGAAGTCAGTGTTCTGACAAGAGGCCAGCCCTGCAGGTCATCACTTAGGAGGACAAAACAGTGTGCTAAACAAAGGCTCCACTAGTCACATCACCACATCCAGTACACACTTTCCAAAGCCCAAAGGGAAGAGCTCTGAAAAAGCAGTCTAAAAGTTGTTAGTATGGGTCCAACTAAGATAAAAGTAAGCTATCTCATGCAACTGCAATTCCTGGTCTTGATTTTCTTTTCCCATTTCTGTGTTTTATGTGTGTTTTATGTATGCCTGCTACTGTGAAAGACTAGAGGAAACAGTAATTTACCTTCTTTTACAAATATTATTTCTTTTGTTTCTTTAGGTTTTGTTTTTACCTGCTCCTCATAAACTGGCAAGAATGAAAAAGTTCCTCATAGTTCTAGTGTTCCCTACAATTCAGGACACTATAGCTTCATTTTCAGAGGGAAAAACATTTTTAAAGAAGTAAACACTATCTGTAATAAATTTCTGAAACACTGTTCTTCAATATATCAAACATGACAGTTTTATGCCAAACCTAATGCAATCTAGGTTCCTAAAGTAACAAAGTGACTTTTCAATTTCTCAGGAGTGCAAATAATGCATTTCTCCTCATTTTTCTGAAAAATTCCATTTGTTTCCAAACAAGCAGGCAAGCAAGCAAGCAAACAAACAAAAATCCTGGAAAAGATTGATTTTTTTCTCCCAAGACTCTAAAATTTCCAGAATTGTTACATTTCTAAGGAACCCAAAATATACTCCTAAGCATTTTAGAGACTTAAATCAGCATTCCAAGAGAAAATGAGTGCTTATTTAGAAACAGCTGCAAAGAATGCAGAGTTGCCTTTTGGGTTTTATATCATCCGTAAAAGAGGCTCTCTGAAACAAAATTAAATAGTAAGTGTCAATACAGTGCGTACAATAAAATCTACTCTGTTTTTCTTTCAAGTGTTGAAAGACGTCTGATCCTAAGCTGAGCAAGTCTCTCAAAGAAAACAGGTACATATGTAACATCCTATCAATATGGTACCACTTTTACAATAATTTTGGAACTACGTTAGTCAGAGGTCAACTGTGATGAAAACAAGTTCAGTTAAAATCTTGGTTCTCATTGTTATAACAGCTTTCAGATATGAGCACACTATATCAAAAGGATCACATATTTCTCCCATTCCATAAGTCTTCCATGGATTTCTCCCTTGGACTGAATGAAAGACTTCAAAACTCTCTTCCAACTATAAAGGTATTTCATAAAACTGTAATTAGCTTTTTTTTTTTTAGAATTATTTTTGGAACTGGTACATGTACATTTTGCTGTGGCTGACGCTTTCACTTTCTTTCATTCACTGGATTTTGTTTCTTACACATGAGCAATCATACACATTAGCACATAACCTGAAGAGGGAGAGAATATATGAGATTATATCAACTTTCCTTGGCAGCTCCATTTTAACAGAGTTTTCAAATCAATTTTTGGGGGGTTAATCTAGTTCTCTTGTCCAGATCCAAAAGGGAAAGGGAAAAGAAAACCCTCAAAATTCCAGAAAACCTAGACATTTCTTCAACTAACATACTCTCTCTCTCTCCTACATTACTGACTCCATTTGAGCAAATAAGGGTTGGGGGTAAGAAAATTAATGAGTTGACATCAAGTTTTAGATATCTTGTAGTCTTAATGATAGCCAGCTTTACAAATCAGGAAAACCAGTAGTAAATATGACATGTTCAAACACAGTTTTAAAATTTTTGTTACCTTGATAATGGACTAATGGCAACAGACCAGACACGGTCTTCAGTCTCTATTGTGTGCAGGCACTGCCCAGCTCTACCTGGTGACAGGGACCAAACCTAAAAGGAGAGAGGGAAAGAAAGTTGCATTTGGAAATAAACCTTCCCAATCACACCTATCAGGTACAACCTGATATTACCAGAGTGTGCCTCTGTCCTAGTTCAGGCTTTGCAGGCATAGGATGTTCACTTGAAATATATCTCCTCAGATTATAGTGAGGTTGCGCATGCCAAAACAAACTCCTATTTTATCTTGACTCTAAGGGTCATTGTATGCCCTTAATGCTTTTTTTCACAGTATTCTATTCCACTAAAGTACTAGATGGAGAACAGAACATTTATATCCAGTATATCTTTTTGTACTAACTGCTAAAATGTTCATATAACTTCTTACTGCATGTTTATACCATGGTAGCAATTAATAACTTTATTTATTACTAATCTGAAGCAGCTTGTTTGTGAGCTTTCATAAACTTGTTACTCAGCTAGTGAATACCTTTGAGCTCCTGAAATCCTTTGAGATTTCAATGCTTCTTTCATCCTTGTCCCACAAACTGATCTCATTTACTGGATCCCAAGACTGAAGCTTCAAGTTTTCTCTCCACAATTATCCCCCAGTGACTTAGGGAATTCAAAGCTGACAGGGCTGTATTTGTTTGTTTGTTGATAATGCTCAGGATTGCAGGCTATTCAATGTCAGTGGGGAATTTGGCACCTTGTGTCAGCAAAAGCAGCAGAAAAGCTGAGCTCTTTTAATGCACCCCTATCTCATACAGGTTAAAAATATTGCTGGGAGCATGCTATCTAGTGCCTATCAATGAGGAATGTGCATTAGCAGCTACTCAAAGCTCAGTCCTAATCAACACTCACTATCCCTCCAAAGCACCCAATGCACTTATAGTTCCCATTAGAGACCTACTAGGGATTCCCTTCCAGCTAGAAGTCAACACAAGGAAAATGTCACTTGGTAAAAATAAAAGCAATTCTCTGCTTATAAGGATCAGGCTAGAAAAGTGTTAGGTGAACCAGATTCCATTTCTGATTTTGGTTTTTTTTTGGGGGGGGGGTTTAAGCAGCAAAAATACACACAATGAAAAACAGAATTTCCTTCGGACACTGAGCAGTTTGCTCTCAAGGTCATGAGATGTCTCCAGAGCTCCCAATGGCAGGGCAGCTATGCTTGATCATCACAGAATCCCCACTATGGAAGACTGAGCAATGGTTTAAAAATCAAGGACTGAGCAACTTTCTTAGCCAGAAAGTCAAAAATAACATTTACCTTAAAAAAATAGTGCTCTAAGAGAGCAAAATCCCACTGTATGGACTGAGAAACAAAATAAGCTCCCACTCTTAAAACACAGTTCCTTGGATGTACCAAAGAACTTAACCAAGCCTGTTTCCATGTTATATTTGTGGGATCAAATTCCATAATGTTGTATAATTTCCATTAACACTGTAGTAGCCATAAGAAATACAAAACTATTGTCTTTGCACCAAGATCTTTAAAAGAACATTTCCAAAGAAATATTCGTCAATAGAAGAATACTTCCAAATTACATAGCTTTATTTTTTTAGGAAACACAAAGTTGAGAACATTAAATACAGTATAAGAAGCCTCTACCCTCTGAAGCCCTGTTATCTGATGACTTGCTCTTTTGACACTTCCAAATTAAGGATGAGCTCCATTCATTCAACACGGTTCTGCTCTTTCATAAGTTCTTCTTGTCTACAGAGGCTCACTTAAAACCATTTGCCCACATATGCTGCATGCAAAGCAAACTGAGAGAAGAGGGGAAAAAAAGGGGCTAAGCTAGCTGGGATACTTTGCCAGCAGTGCAGGAAGGATGGTAACAAGTGAGCCTTCTTAAGTCCTTCGTGCTCCCTACACTACAGTACAAGGGTTCCACTTTTCAACCAATTGTGTTTTCTGACAGTGCTTCGCTCCCTAACCTATCAGAAAAGTGGGAGAAGCCTGTAGCTGCTTTTCTACATAGGTAAGTAGCAAAACCTGGAGCTGGGACAGGAATATAGGAGAAAAAGAACCAATAAGTTCCTATAGTATAGTACAGAAAGTGTGAATAATTTTCATCTGATATGGAACTGAGAGAGACCATCTAGACCAAATCTCACCTCCCTCCCATTGCCAACCCAGTGGAAAAAAATCCTGAGCTTTATGCTCCTTAATCTTAATTCAGAATCGACCCAGGCATTTTGAAATGTTATCACTCTTGAATACAAAAAGTAAATTTATATGATTTTTTTAAAAAAAAATCAGTATCTTAATTAGGAAAAATACACAGTAATTTTTACACTATCTACTTTCTACTGGGGAGGGGGAAAAGGCACCCACGTTTAAGAACACCTGTCCAGAAGCTAGGTATTGCCTACTAAATGAATCCACTGTAATTTTGGTTATTCCTTTTCAGATATGCTTCTCCTTGCCCAGCTAGGCCTTTGGTGTAAGAGCCAACTTCAGCATAAGAACAATTGCTAACACAGGTCTTTGTTCATAAACTATTACAAGACACTTTTCTGTGACAGCATTCCAAACAGCTAGTCTCGCTGCCCTGACCTCAAGCCAGGCAACATGGGCCACCTTCTTTGACCACATGAATTATGCCAGCTGAAGGACTGCTCATGTACTACCACCTGCCTCAGAAACTGATCAGTGATGGTCTACTGAAAGGTACCAAGAGAAAGCAGTCAAAGCAGATGTCTTTAAAAAGGAGTATTCCAGACTGCTTAAATAAAGATTGTAATATCTTTATGGCCTCCTGAAGAAATCTTATGAACCACTGTTATCAAATGCCCATTTTGCAATATTCAGAATAAAGCATTACATCCAGTTTGTTTATACAGTACCATCTGCTATATTGGAAGGAACACAGAATTCTTTCTATGAGCAACAACCTATAAGGTGATATTGTCAAGATATTCACCAGTAGAAAATTTATTTCCTTACAAATTACTGCATATTTTGTTGCAGAGGTAAAAGTAATTTACACATAAATATTTCATCTTAAAACAATGTATTTCAAAGTCAAAATGTAAAAACATCCAATCCTTTCCAGTGACACACAGTGCATATCATCTTTCAGTGCTTCTACCTGTAGAATTATTTGCTGTTCCTTAGATCCACCAAATATTCAAATTATAGTTTTAAAAAAATAATTTGAAGATACCATGGTTAATAGTGATTATGCTTTAAGTAAATTACAATGAACAAATGAAATAAACTTTTGCAACAAAAAAAAAGTTTTCCCTTTGGCCAGTGCCCCATGAGGAATGTGTCAATAAAGATTACTTCTTGCTGGTTAGGAGAGAACTATTATGTGTAGAAGGTTCTAGTTCTCTACAGAGTAGCCCTGTAGATATCCCTTCTCCATGAATTAAGATTAGGGAGGGCAACAGGATAATGAATGGAGGAAGCTAGGAGCATTCCCTGCAGTTGGACTACTTCTAGTACTCAATCCTCAGTATCAGAAGGCCCTTCTGTTCCAAGTGTGACAGTATGAGATTTAATACAATAAATCTCTCTCTTCTGTATGTTTTCTTTGATGGCCTGAGACACACAAACAAACTTCCAAAAATACCAATGCATATAAAAATAAATTGTTCCCCACAATCCCACAGCATTGTTAACCCAACTAATAGGTGTGTGTATAAACACCTTTGGGAAGGAGTAGATCTCCAGTTTACTGCTGAGCTGAATCATATATCAACTGAGATGTCTAAGAGAACCTTGCATCTCTCTATGCCAGCATTTCTCAACTGGAGGCCATATGGCTGCCTGGGGCCCCCAGGATATTCCAGGGGGGCCACAGGTGAAAATCACATAAAGGGGGAACCATGGTACCGGACTAGGGGACCACAGAGGAAAGCGAGAAGTGAAGAAAACAACAGAGGAGTGACCGAGAAGAAACAACAACAAAAAAGCGGGGGGGGGGGAGAAAGCAGAGAAGTGAAGAAAATAAAAAACAGAGAAGTACAGGGAACAGAGAAGTGACCGTGCTTCCCAGCAGATGGATCGCCACACGCACTTTGCAGCCAAAGTAACTTGCAGTCAAGAAAAACATTATTTTTGGAGAAAGAGTACAATATCTACAAAGTTTCCACAGCTTTGGCATAAAGCAAAATTGTTTTTCATGGCATTGCCTACTTTATATTTGGTAGAATCAGGTTCCAGTCATGTGAATTATTTACTCAACCTAACACGGAATCGCCTTAACATAATGGACAAAGGTGATCTTCGGTTGTCCCTCACAGCAATAGAACCGGATATAAAAAAAGCTTGTTTCTGGTCGTCAAGCACAAGGGTCACATTGATCGAGAAATATTTAAAGTACACATTTTTATGTAATTATATTTTGTATAAATTATAAAAATTATAAATAAAACATGTTCTAATTACAAACAAAACATTTAAATAGCTACCTTTCTACCAGTAGGATGGGGGGGGCACAGGAAGGAAGCAAGGTCAGAAGGGGGTCCTGGTCAGAAAAAGGTTGAGAAACACTGCTCTATGCCACTCTAGGAAAACCTGTCCCATTCTGTGAAAACTATAGCTCTAAGCTAAGCATGCATATTCCTTCATGGGCTCCTATTAGTAAAAGTCATGGGCTCCTATTAGCTTGGATCATCACCTATGAACAATCTTTCAGCATTATGTGAATAGTTACAGTCTGAAAACACAGCTTATCCTCTGTGTTAAAGAAGCAACTGAGAGACTTTTCACCAAGTACTGCAAGCAATTAACTGTTTCCCTAGCAGGTTTCCCAACAACGAGAGGTCTATAATCACATTCAACCAAACATGGTTACAAACCTCTCTGCAAACCTTTATACTCAACATATGAAGGTATCTGATGCTTCTGGATACACACGGACATTTGGAGCACAGTTTGCATGCCCACATTCCTACCACCCATTTAGCCTCCCACATGCTCAAATGAATGCCTGAGCAGAACTTCAGAGTCTTAGGCATTCCAGTTAACAGCAAACTATCAAGAATCTTACAAGAAAGAGGAAAACCCTTGCCAAGGAAAAATTGTACTCCTCCACAGGTTCCTGACTAACAGTCTTTTTAGCTAAAGACCTATTGGTTATGGCTAGTCACCTTAAAGTACAGTGCCATTAGGACTCTGTATCTCGACTTTCATTTTCCCTAAACCTCAGACAGCCTACTGTGAATATTCATCTATAAGTCTGGAAATTTTAGTCAAAACAATTGACACAAAAAAACTGGGTCAACTTATTCATAGATCAATGTAAGTACTATACCTTAACTCTTATTTAAAAAAAAAAGGAATGGAACCCTTCTCTGAGAGTGGCAAAAGGCAAGAGCTTAGTCCAACCCAGCAGAATTTAAAAGAAGCAATGACCCCCCACCCTCTCCACCGTGGCAATGCTTGGGCCTTTTTGAGGCCACAAGTGGTGCCATGGTGGAAAGAGTAGAGCGGGGGTCGATGCTTTTTGAGTGTATTGGTGGGAAAATGACAGCATTAGCAGCAGTGGCTTTTTGGCACTTCCCCTCAAAGCAGTGCTGAAAGAGTAGAGGGGGTCAGTGGTTCTTTTAGACTCTCCCTGGATGGACTAAGATCTTGCCTTCCATCACGCAGGGAAAGTGATGGTTTCTCTTTTGATAAGAGTTAATATTTACTATAACTTTAATTAAAAATCCCCTCTCTGCAGAATGACTTTCAGCTTATCCACAGATCATATTAAAATCCATAATTTTTGGCCCCCAAAACCTGTCCTCAACCTATATATGAGGTCAGCTTAAACATGAGTGTATCACATTTGTACAACAGGAGTGTACTTAATTTATTTCAGACAGAGGGCCCTGTGATAAATTGTTTTAATCTACACTGGGAACCAGCTTGGGTCCCAAGTTGGAAGGGACAGATGATATAAAATGAATACATAAATATTTGATATATGTGGTATGAGACAGAGTTTAAACAATTCAGAATTTGGCAGAAATGTAACTGAATGGTTTTTTGTTCTACTTTACAGGTTAACCTGGAATGAGACTGCTACTCACCTTGCTCAACTTCTGTATTTCTTTATATGCATATGTACCCCAACTGCAGGCATAGATGTGAAACAAGACATATAATCTCACCTTTGCTGTTCTGTCCCGGGAACCACTCACAACAATGCTCCCTTGGCAATCCACACAGTTCACTTCCTGTTCATGCCCCAAGAACTTGAAGCTGACTGAGCCATTCAGTTTGTGGAGAACAATAACGCCGTCTCTGAAAAATAAATCCTCAGGTAAAAAAGTGGACGCTGACATAGTATATTATTGTTGTTGTTGTTGTTGTTGTTGATTTCATTTATTCATATGCTGCCCTTTTCCCAATAATGTTCCCAAGGCAACTAACAACACATTTAAAACAATACAAATTTTAAAAATATAAAAAACATTAATAAAAGTATAAGATTTAAAAAGCAATTAAACAATTTATAAAGTTAAACCATCAGACATTAAAAATATTAAAATTAATTAAAAGACTATATACCAACCTTAAGAGCAGCACCACACAGCATTAAAAGTCCAAACCCAGCCAGTTCGTAAAAGCCTGACAGCATAAAAATGTTTTGAGTGGTGACGGAAAGAGTAAGGACAAGGCCACCCTGGCTTCCCTATGGAGAGGGCCTTTTTGGTGGGAGCAGACACTAAGAAGTTCCTCTCCTTTGTTCCCACCAAGCAAGTCTGAGAAGGTGATGGGACAGAGAAGGCCCTTTCCAGACAGTGTCTTAGCTCTACTGGGCTCATAAAGGGAGATACGGTCCTTCAAATAACCTGAACCCAAACCATATGTGATATCCAAACAGAGTACCTACCCTCTAACACCAGGAGCCAAGTTATTGAATTCCACTTCACATAACTTTGGGCCGCATGGACAGGCAACTGTGGTCCTCAAGATGTTGTCAGATTGCAGCTGCTAGCACCATTCACGCTGGCTTTACTAATTTGCTGATGCAAGTTCCAGTACAACATCTGGAAGGCTACAATTGCCTACCCCTGTGCTACTTTATGTACTGATAAAATACGATAAAGTTGTAGAGCTGTAATTTACTCTTCTCAGATACCTGACCTCTACAAATGAATAGAAGCTAATAAGCTTTGACAAACCCTAGTCACAGCCATGACAACAACTCATTCACAGACTACACTTGCTATTTATTCTCATTCATTTCAAAGATACAATTATCTGAGGAACATTTATTCAACTATAATGCACATTATATATTTAACTTGTCAGTGAATACTGTACAGGACACAAAACATTTACAGATTTGTCCTAAAACTTATGTTTTGGTAGTGGGGTTAGAAACATCACATGCAGGCAAATGAATAGAACACATTCATATGGTTGGACAGGTCTTTTCTTGCAATGAGATGAACATGGAAAGGTCTCTGTATACTTTTTAGTTTTAAAAAATGCATCCTGGGCTCTGACAATCCATATTCTGTGCCAAGGAAAGCATAATTCTGTCACCTGCATAAATTACACAAACGGAGCAAATCTGCAGAACGTTTTGTTAGTTTTGTATCATTGATTCCATGTTTTTGCTGTTTTGCATAAATTATTCTGTTTTGGGTCATAACAGGAGGAGATAAGAAGCTATAGAGCTCCTCCAAGGCACTTGAAATCTGTTTCTGTCATCTCTCTGGTCCCATTACATTTCAGCAGGCATTGCTTTTCCCTTTCAAACATATAACTGCAGTCATTAAACCTACTCTTTTTAGGTTTTTTTTAAGCTTAAATACTCAGGAAACTAAATTTTCAGCCACATTTTCTGCATACACACACAGTCCCACCTGCAAGGATTGGTTTACCCAGTGATCCCGAAACAACAAACCACTAAAATAAAGGGAAATAATGTAATATGGAAACTCTAGGAGACCATTTTTCCAGTTCTCATTCAAGTGCACCTATAAACTATTGCCTGATGACTCAGCCACCATCATTTTCCACCCCTTTTCTCTATAACAAAGAGCTTACCCTCCTCCGCTGACAATATGGCCATTAGCAAGCACAAAGCGGCACACGTCCTCCTGGTGTCCAGAGAAGACTGCCTGAGGACAGCGCTGCAATCTGGTGCCCTTGGGGTGGAGCCAATAAACTTGAATGTCTTCTGCCTGGGATAAGTAGAGGTAGTCCCCATCTAGTTGCATCCAGGGCATTAAACTAGGGAAAAATATTTTAAGGATAAGACATAGGAATAGGCAGATCAGTCTAATTTTGGTATGTTTCACATATGCTCATTCAAAATGCAATTAATCACATTATTTTTTTCGTGCACAAAAATTAACAGGAAAATGGGCATTTTAGCTTATTTTTGGACAAACTATGCATTTTTCAATATCCTTCCTCTTTAAATTCTAAAAGTACATTTTAATGTTTTCTGGAACTGGAACTGCATTATAATATCTGAAGAAGTATGAAACCTGAAGGATAATTGCCTTCCAACCCAAACTTTATTATGGGAAGTACAGACAGGTGAGTTGCACTTCAAAACAAAGACTAATGTAATCTCAAGCATCTCTAGTTATAAACTATGTTGGAAGTCGACAAACACCCTAAATCAGTACTAGAGATCCAAGCTTTCCAAACAATAATTTTTCGAAAAAATCCCATGCTCTATTTGCAGAATCAATCAATATCTAACGAGAAGCAAGTCCTGTCAAAAGTAGGTATCTGTGCACCTGCTTGGTACACGTGTAACTAAAAATATTTTGGTGAATAAATGCATTATCCAGTGCTAGAGAATTGTATTTGAAAAATATTGTGCCAAGAAGTGATTAACATAATAACAGCAATTGCTGCAGGAGAGGTGAAAAATTTGTTAGTGCTTACCTTTAAAAAAAAATAAAGTTAGAAAGAGAACAACGAAGTATGTAGTGGAGAAAAAGAGATCTGTCTCAACCAGCAGAAAAATGAAAAATAAATTAGAATTCTTAAAAATTTGGAGGGGGATTCTCATCACTAAAAGTATCAGTATTTATCTAGTAAGTACATTTCTGTACTCATACACAAGCTGAGAGGGAAAGAGCTAATTCTTCCAGCAACAAAATGCAGTTGTCTGAGCACTAGGATGACACAATTTCCTTATAACTTAAGTATCATTTTGAAGAAAGGTATCAAAAGCCTTCAAAATGCAATGTATAATAACTACATAATTGTTGTTATAACACATTACATGGAAAAGGCCATAATCCTTTTGAAACTGAGAAAGAAGAAAAGAAAATTTTCAAGTAGCTTAATTCAGGACTGAGCAACACAGAGCCTATGGGCTCCATGAGGTGGGGGGGCGCTACCTTTTGTTGTTTTTGTTTTGTTGTTGTTGTTTCCCCTCAATTCTCATGACCACAAGAAAAATGAGAACTGTCAACCATAACATTCTTCAGACATAGCAAATCACCTCTAAAGCAAGACTTGCAAATCTTGGTTTAGTAAAAAAGAAAGAAAGAAAGAAATTTTTAAAGAAAAAGTAAAACAGAAATAAACTTCTAGTCAATTTCAATTTAAAAAAATGTTTAAAAGCTGTTTCAGTGACCCATGGTGCAAAATTGGCCCAAAAACTCATCAAGGTTGCCAAACCCCAGTATTAAACTATCTTCTTAAAAGCCAGCTGATCCACCGCTTCTTTCTTTTCGATAGATATTCTCCAGCAGAAACCTAGTACTGTTTTATCAGAAATCAGAATGAAAGATAATCTGAATAGAAAGACTGTTAGCAGACATATGCAGCCTACATCAGAGTAATACAAGGCAGCAACAGCAGAATCTACCCAGTCTCAGAATATCTAAATTTGAAGTAACCTAACACAGACCAAGACTAGAGATGTTTGAGTATAAGCAAAGAAAAAGAAACACTTGCTTGTGTTTCCATTTGAGGAGTGGGATTCTCCGACAGCGTCCATGCCTCCAGTTCTGGGAAACTTTGACTCTCTCTTTCACTGGGATACCAGCCACTCTGCAGAGGAAGAATGAGTATGGAAAAGTCAGCACATGGCCCAGGTTAACTCCATCACTGTCCCAGTGCTTAAAGGAAGAAGGATAAAACCTACCATCTTTATACCACTAGAACATTCTACAAACGCCTAGTGTGCTATTTACACTGGCACCTACAGCCCTTACCTATATATCTTAATATGCTTCCAGACAGAGGTCTCTTAGAGTTGCCAACCATCACATTTTCATAGTTCCATCAATGGCTACAACATAAATTAAGTGGGCAGTGAATGTAGTCTCCTCCTATCTCCCAAAGACTCATCTTAACATTCCCTCTTCTCTGGATATCTCAGCAACATTTGAGCATTATATTTGGTGAGGGTGGGATGGGGTCACACTTTTTTTAAAAAAAAGAGTACAGGGCAAAGGACCAGCATGGTTACCTCTTAATAAACATGGTCATCACTGAATTTTTCTAGTCTGTTTCATAACCTGAGTGGGAAACTTGCTCATTTGCTTTTAATTAGTCACTTTCAAACTTGAGTTTTAATTTTAACAAATTTGATCTTCAAGCCAGTTATGCTTCTTTCCATTTCAAGAACATAGCTTGGAACAAATCCTCACACAGGGGTATCGGATCAGAAGAAATATTCACAAGTGGAAGATAACATTTCTTTGGGAAGGAAGTACACATTTAATTTTTCAACTCAAAGAGAAGCATGATCAGTCAGAGAGACCACAGTGGTTTTATTTTAACCAGCACTACCAAGATAGATGCTAGTCTAAGTTTGGCATTTGGAGGATGAATTAAAAAAAGAGAACCTTCTAAGAGTTCTGTATGAAAGAAAGCATGTGCAACAGAGAGAGGAACAAAATACAGTAATGCTTTTATTCCAGTGATACATTCTAGCACCAAGCACACAGGCACCAACCTTTCAAATGCACCATAGGCTACAAGACTTGATATATTGTGGCTGTTTATTACTAACACATTTTGGAAGGCATCAGTTTTCTCTCAGGCCCAGAAAAGGAGCTGAGACTTCATAGTTGAGGTCTACTTCAACAGGATAGCTTAAGCAACTGTAACTGCTTTTGTTCACATTCCAAACCATTACCTTTTCTCTCCCCCCACCTCACTCCACTTGTGATCTCTTGCACTGTTAGATGTTTAATTGTTAGTTACCTGGGAGTCAGCACGCCATAGCAGTTTGAGTGCTGGACTACAACCCTGGAGAACAGGGTTGGGTTTCCTGTTCAGTCATGGAAACCCACTGGGAGACCTTGGGCACAGCCCCAGAAAACCCTGTGATAGGTTCACTTTAGGGTTGCCATAAGTTAGAAACAACTTGAAGGTACACCACAACCACCACCACCTATGGCAGCAACTTTCTTTTTTTCTTATTATTCTGTGTATATGAAAGACTGATGCACATTTGGTGGTGCTGTATAAGCAAGATCTCCATTGTTCCTTGCAGTACTGTTCATGGACAGTCAGATATTCAAGATTTCAACATGACATACTCTGCAAAAATTTTCAGTTCAGAAACTACGACACCTCAGAAGCTGGTCTTTAAGGAGGAGGAAAAAACATGAGAGGCAACTTTAGAATTCTGAGGGCCCATTCTTCCAGAAAATCAAAATTAGGTAGTTCCTAATCTTGGCCAGTTCTAATACAGATGCTAGTTTACTTTAAAAAAGAAAAAGATTCTCCATTAAAACCTTTATGATATATTTCTCCTCTGAAGCAACAGCACAGCAGGCAACAACTTCCATCAGATATTCCTTCTGGTTTGCGTATAAAAGCCAGTACCCAGAATGCAGTTACGAGGTTCTAAACCTCATCAAAATCTAAGGGATTTAAATGCACCCAAGCCCTGGAATGACTCCGACCAGAGTTTGGTTACTTCCACAAGGACAAATGGATACAAATTGCCTTCCCATGACATGCCCTTACATTCCTTCTCACTGGAAATGCAAGACTATAGACAGCTCTGTCTCCAGCAAATCACAGGAACAATCATAGTAAGGTAATCCTTATGGATAGCAGTGGAAACATGAAATAGATTCTACTCGCAAACAACAAGAAAGGGAAGAAAAAAGAAGTCTGCAACTGGAGATTTGCTAGCAATTCCATCCATCAAACATGAGACTAAATAGAAGATGTCCATTTCCCATTAGCTGAGGATGTTAACAAAGAAGAAAGCTTTTCATGCATCAGTGGACAGAACTCAAAACCCATGAGGCAGATGGTGGGCTGAGACACATAGTAAGATGCTACTTTTAAGCTGCCTCTTTTCCTATCCTAATAAGCTGTCCTAGAACAAATGATACCAGAAGGGTATTAATCAATGGCCACTGATGGATGTGAAGCACAATGCTACTCAAATCAGACTAGTTGCTCCTGTAGAACATCTCTAATAACCAGTGGGCTGTTGTTTTTTAAGTACAACATAATACAGGGTGTTAGACAAGCCAATTAAGCTTAGAAGTCAGCTAGTGTAAGTGTTGGCATTTAATTTTCATGAGCATTGGAAATGCCAGTTCAAACCTGTTACTTTTTCTCTGTATTTCAAGCAACAATCCTACTCCCATTGACTAAAGAATTAAAGACAGAAAGAAACACTTGCTGCACATGCCAATCTGTATGTTTACTCAGAAGAAATCCCCCCTTCAGTCAATGAGGCTTTGTTGTTGTTGTTGCTGTTGTGTGCCTTCAAGTCATTTCCAATTCATAGAGACCCTAAGGTGAACCTATCATGGGGTTTTCTTGGCAAGATTTGCTCAAAGAGGAGCCTTTGCCCTCCTTTGAGGCTGGGAGTGTGTGACTTGCCCAAGATCTCTTGGTGGGTTTCCATGGCTGATCAAGTATTCAAATCCTGGGCCATTTCCGCACAAGACTGTTACAGCGCTATTATTCCACTTTCAACATCCTATGGAATCCTGGGGTTTGCGGTTCGGGGGGGCAGCCGGCCCCTCCCAAAACCGCAAACCCCAGGATTCCATAGGATGTTGAAAGTGGAATAATAGTGCTATAACAGTCTAGTGAGGAAACGGCTCTGGTCTTCAGGGTCACAGGCCAACATAAAACCATTCCAGCACTCTGGCTCCCAGTCTGGCTTACATCCTGCAGTCTTCTGTATCTGGGATTGCACATTCTGTTTTGGTTTTTACCTATTTGCTTCCTTGCTTTATTTAATGATGTAACAAACGCAAGAAACCCTTTCCTGATTAAGGATGAACTGGGATTTCTCTAGAAAGGTAATGTATAAAACACAATGT
Organism: Ctenosaura bakeri; assembly: GCA_948474755.1. Classification (NCBI taxonomy): domain Eukaryota; kingdom Metazoa; phylum Chordata; class Lepidosauria; order Squamata; family Iguanidae; genus Ctenosaura; species Ctenosaura bakeri. The sequence continues at coordinate 682,453 of CAOLHI010001270.1, forward strand.
ATCTGATAAGGTACTAAATGGAACAAAGAAAATGCATTCAAGAACACAGGCATACTTCATATCTAGCTCTTTTGCCAAGAATGAGTACTATTTAAAAAAAAGACAAAAGATAAAGTTCTCCAGAGGAAAGAAGAAAAAAAAACCCTTTAAACAAACATCTCTTATAGCTGTTAATGCATGGCAGAAGCTCTAACCTGTCCTGAGGCCTGGCCAGACTCTATGTTCGTAGCTCTCTCTCCACTCACTGCCTGAGAGTTGCTTTCTGCTCCTCAGTCACCCTCCTCTTTCCGGCACTTTTTCACCATTATAATTTGACTGGGTTCCGAAGCAGGTGACACACTTTAAGCAAAAACACACAGAGACTTCGACCTAGAAATCTCCTTCTCATGCAAGTTTACAAACAGAAAAAGAGAAACTAGAGAATAAATTTGTAATCTCTGTGCATCACTTCTCATTTTTGCCCAAATTCTTTCTCTCTTTCATTCTCTCTCTCTCATTCTGTCCATCTAAGAAAAGTACATACTGTAGAGGAATTTCTGCTTTAGATTTTGGGTTTCATGAGAACATTTCAGGACAAGAATTACTTTCCAATTTCAGTGTAATGACCCACAAAGTCAGTTAAGATATTCATACTGTTTTAAGATATCAAGATATATGTCACTGTAGAGTATTTATTTTACTTGGATATTTAAAGTCCACCCTTCAATGAGCTGTTCAAATGGCAACATAAAAAAAATTACATGGAAGAGATAAAAATCACATTTGATTCCCTGGGTACTGAAATGACCTTGAAGTAAAGACCAGAAGAACCGCTCTGTGGAGAACATTCTAAAACTGGGTGCAAGCTCTTAGAAGGCCATTTCCCTGGGAACCATCTACTATTGCACTTCCTCTGTGGAGGAATCCTGGATAGAAACTCTGATTAAGATGTTAGGCACCAAGCAAGCATGTATTTGCTAGTATTTGGATACCCACTGAGAGGTTTAAATGTCTAAACAAACACTTTGTGAATACAGAAATGGACTTGTAACCTGTGCAACTAACAAAGCAGATGCAATGTGGTATAGTGGTTTGAGTGTTGGACTATAACTCTCAAGACCAGGGTTTATATCCCCACTCTACCATGTAAACCCACTGGGTGACCCTGGGAATGTCACACACTCTCAGTCCCAGAGGAAGGCAAAAGCAAACTCTCAATGAACAAATCTTGCCAAGAAAAGCTGTGATATGTCCACTCTAAGGTGAGCCTAAGTCAGAAAGAACTTGAAGGCACACAACAACATGTGTAACATATTCATAGCCCCATCCATAATTAGCAGTTTGATAACTGTATCCTAGATTACCTGAAATTACCAGGCCATCTTCAAAATGCACTCCTTATATGACTAACTGTAGCAATTCAACTTGAACATTACAGACCATCAAGCTGGGCTACTGCTCTCTTGGTAGGGTTGCAGTTGGTACACTGGTCTAAACTTGTAATGTAATATGTACTCCATGCCACAGAGTATATAGACAGTGAGCAGAATATCACAGCTTAACAACAGGTACATCCTATCCCAAACAGCATTTTTCTCTCCCTGCGCATCCTCCCCAGGATAGGTAGGCATACAAGTCTTGGATTCGCCTGCTTCCTTTTTCATTTCTATATGGCCATATGTAGATAAGTTTTCATTACTGTTTATTGAAACTAGCCATTTCATAATCCATGATTTCAAAAAACATAGCAAGGAAATAGCTACAGCTTTTCTCTCCTGAACTCCACAAATTGTTAGGAACAAAAAATGGAAGTCAAAGCTTCCAGTCTCCTCCTTACACCCAGACAAGATGAAAGTGGGGAAGCCAATGAGCTATAGTCTCACTGTGGATTATTCCAGTCAAAATAAACCTTGATTTATCTTTACATCTAAAACAAAGCTTGTAAAAGTTACTTTTACTACAACTCAAAAATAACTTTTCTTAGCTCTGGTAGGAATTAGTTGTATGAGTTGTATGCCTGCTAGCAATGTAAATATGAGATCTTTGTATCAGTCTTTCATGCTCCTTCGAGTGCCACATGCATGAGTAGAAGTTGGTGTGAATGTCACTATCTTACATTGGTGCTAAGCACATACACACAAAAGACTAAAATTAATAAATCACCATGTTAGAATGTTTGAAGAAACAGTACTATGCTTGGATCAAATAGGAATACAAATCTACCCTGCCCTCAGGCACTATGCTGTCCCTATTAGAAAGAGGAAGAAGCTTTTCTTATCTACCATTTATCTACACTGTCACCCTGAAGTGCTCTCTGCTCTACTACATTTCAATGGATCTCAACAATATTTCTTTTCCTTCATTTTCCAGAAGTCCATCAGTTAAAGAACACAGTTTAGATGTGCAATAACTGGTAGACAGAGAGAGAGAATGCAGAACACACAGCTAAGAATCACAAGATTTTTCATTTTTTTCTTTCATGCTGCAGAAATGAGAAAGGAAAATCACCCTACTCACTTTACATATTAAACTCTTGATTTATTCACTTAGTTATAATGATGCACAATTTAGTTAGGACCAAGCAGCATAATATCAAATAATCTAATTCACCCAAAGAGATCCAAACCACAGCTTTTAGAGATGTTGTATTTATTTAGCAAGAGTCAAATCAGCCCTTTGGAAGACTCTCACAGGCCTAAAAGCATTTGAAAAGCAAAATGGGAGAGAATTTCTTTGCACCTGTTTCCCTATTTCCAAGCCAGTTACTAGATAATAGCATCATGTTTAAAATACCTCCTCAGTTACTGTTCTTTACAAATAATTACTTTTAAATGTTACTTTATTTTAAAATTATATTCCCTTGTTCATTAAATATTTTGCTAGACCCCCTGGATGCACAGAAGGGCATTTGGGCTATATGTGGTCTAAAATTTATATGACAAATATCCCACTTAACACTTCTTCTTATTTTGAAGCAAGTCCCATCAAAAAACAAAATTTATTTCCAAATAAACTTTATTAGGATTAAGATGTTTATTTGCAAAACTATTTTCTGCAAAGCATAAGGTGTTGATTTCACAAACTAATTGGTTACTGTCAACAAATTAGCATGTATGTAACCTCTCACATCCTTATAAACAGATCCCACAACTGCAGAAAGTGAAATGCCTTCATCCATTTATTTCCCCACCACTTTCAGTTAGCAGTGGAACAAACTGCTGCTTCCATCTCATCTTAGATATAGAATGCTATCCAATCCCAAATCTGAATCTGCAGGACAAACTTTGGCAACACTGTTTATACTTATACAGAGGTTTATGCAAACATAACAGGAGTTTTTGCATGGAAACACCTCTCAATCACTGCTAGAATGCAGAGGCAACTGTTGTTATGCAGCAACAGAACAACAATGATGGTTATGCTACCATAACCAGGAGAGAGAGTACCAGAGGAATACCTGTTAGAATTTCTTTCCAGAATGCATCCTTGGTAACCGGTATATAATCCTACACCTACACTGACTTGTGTGGGACTAAACCCCAATGAAATGAATTGGACTTATCTGAATAGATATATATAGGTATGCATTACAAACTTAATTCCACAGAGATTGTGCCATAATGAGATGTGAAAAACAGTGCCCGCTTCTACAGGGTAATGAACATATGCACTTGTAACTGAACTTGAAATATAAGTACTTTTTTGATGTTCAATTTCCTTGTTGTTTATTGTGGAATAATCCCACCACTGAATGGACTAAGAATTTGACAGACTCTCGATTTCTGTGCTTCTCTTACAGAAAAGCAATTCTGTTAAATCACTTTTGTGCCAACGCCTACATTCCCAAAAACAGCATGAACATCAAAGCATGACCAACAGCATGAGCATCAAAGTCTTTAATGTAGGGAAGACACACACTTTGGGGGGGGGAACAGTTAAAACATTACTAGAAAATCTACTAAACACTTTCCTTTTTTGCTTAAATGTACTATGTTGAAATTATTGCCTACTTCTCACATCCTGACAGATTTACCCGTGGGGATGGGGAAACTGTTCTTTACTGACTGCCTTTCCCAGGTGCTAGAGTTAGAACAGCTACACACACTACAAAAATTGCTATGTGCATCCTGGTATTTCCTACAGGCTGAATGATCAGGCTGCTTCCCTGTAACTGGTTTTTCAAGTAAACGCGCACAAGTGAGACACTTGAGGCTTCACACTACATCTTTTGGAATCTTCCAGAGCTGAGAAAAGGAACATTTTGGCAGGAGCCGTACCCATCCTCAACACACACAACTAGTATGGTTCCTGCTCAGTTACACACTAAGGAGAGGTAAGACTTCTGCTCAAAGGCTCCCTTTTCAGCTCTAGAAGATTCTGAAAGATTCACTAAGGAGGCACAAGTGACCCACTTATGTAAGTCCCAGAGACAACAAAAAAAAAGAAACACAGAAATATACATGCTGGAACCAGGACATTCCAACTGCCATGTTCTCTGTTTAAACTTACACATGCATTAAGATTTGCACCTGTTGCAGTCAGGCTGGTGGTGACTAGAAAAGAGATCCTTTTTCTAGTGCCACCTCATCTGTTCAATAGCCTTCCTAGTTCAATACACCTGGGTGCTCATGCATATAACCTTTCAGCACTAAGAACTTTTTTTTACACATCTAGGCAATTCAGTACACCATTTCATTGCAGCTGTTTAGAAATTTTACTTAGTTTAAATTGAATTTTTACTGAGACTTCTTAGCATGCTGGTGTCTTCTACTATCTGTTTGATTGTTTTACCATTTATTGGGAAAGTTACTTATATGTGAGACTATTAATTATCTTGAACAATCTGAGGAAAGCAAAGATACTTACTAAACAAATAAAATCTTTAATCAGTGTGGTACACACAGTTGAAAACTGTTCCTTCTGTAGGTAACAGATTGCCACAGCAAAATTCATCTAACTACTAGATGTTTGTCTTCCTTGCCTCCAAACAAATAGATTGTTCCTTTTTCCCTTTCTTTGATAAAAAAAACGCTAGGCCATACTTTTTCTTAACACAGGCAAACAAATAATTCCACATAAGAAATAAAAGTAGCCCACACTCCCATTTCTTCATTAGCCTAGTTTGTCTATGTACACCTATGTCAGTCATTTCTAGTCTACCAGGCTGAAATGAGGGGAGATTATATTGTGTTCCTCCTTCTAATCACCTTGAGTTAATTCTTAGTTGCCACATGGCAACCAGGCAGGCATCTGTTCAGAACAAGTAAAAGCAGAGTTGTATTATGTCTTGCAGCAAAATAATTGCTTAAGAAACTGAAAACAAGTGCTCTACCCATTTAGTCCCAACATTTCTGCGACAGGATAGAGAAGAAATTCTTACAGAAATAGCATACTGTAATCTTTTTCCATGCAGTACATGATTTACAGATATGAATATTTGACAGGTATATTTTACTTTGGAATAGGCTCCTTTAAAGGGGACAGCTAGCACCAGGAGTAAGATAACAAGCAATTTTACAATGGATAAAACAGAGCCCAAGTTAACTCCCACACTGCTGTCACGTCTCTCCAATGGCAAATACTGTGCCTTCATGGAAAGGGGCCCATCATTTCTGACAACACTAGGAAAATACTAAAGATGATTTTTTACAAGATCTGAAGGGAGCATTTTCTTACTGAAGTGCAGCATACCTTTCCCCTCCCTAACCGGGACTTCATATACACACAACCATGTAAGCCTAAGGTAAAAAAACCATATATTCCCTCTTTGCTGCAATTTACATTTGGACAAAGTATATTAGCATCAGTTTCTACTCCTCTCCCTAACTTTTAAAAAGGAAATTCAACTCTGTCTCATAAAAAAATTTTAAAATTTTTTGCAAATGTCTGATAACTATAATAACAAGTTTTGTCTTTCCAATGCATCAAGACAACTATTGCAAATCCCATACCTAATAGTAAGTTCAAATACTGATGCTGACATTAATAATTTTAACCTTTTCCTTTAGGTTAGACATATGCATGATTCAAATACAATATCTCAATCAAGTTTTCCTACTTGCAACACACAATCATAAACAAAACAGAAACTCATTCCCTGTCAGTCTGCTACAGAGATTTGACTCACTTATAAATGAGAAGAGAAACAAAAGTTGGTTCCTCAGATATTAAATAAGAAAAACTCTGAGGCCACAAAGGGGGTAAATGTCATTTTATACCATTAGACAGCATAGCTCTAGTATAAAAGCAAAGTATTAGTCATCATTTACATGGTTAGAAACCCTCATGCATTTCTTGATGGTTGAAGCAAAAGTTCAGGCATTATTTTCATCCTTGAAAAGAGACTGCCCGCCCTTGCCTAAGGTCTGCCAGTGTCCACTTCTCCTAGCTTTCTGAAAACAATATAAAGCTTCTTTAGGCAAGCCTTTTGAAGTTCCTTTGTCACTGGTCTTATTCAATGTAAACGCTTTTTAATTGGGTATTTTCTTAGCCTGTGGCTTTTTGTGTTTTAGAAGGCTCAAACTGACTTATGCGAATTTTGATACTCATTTGCTTTTTCACATCTTTGAACACCAATGCTTAATGGATAATAAATAAAAGCACCCAAGCTCAAAGCAGTTTGTCTTAATTCCTCTTCCAAACTAATGTATAATATTATAATAACTGTAATTCACATCTGAAAGAATGACCACAAAAGCTGAAACAGCACTGCTAAGTCCCTGGTTAAACTAGACTCTAGCCTCTCAGTCAGATATACTATTTATTTTGTATCCCACTACTTCACCAAATGGTACTCAAGGTGACTAGCAAGAGCAAATACATAATATAGGAATAGGCAGGCAAAACATCATTAGAACAGCCAAAAAACAGCTTCCAGTTGATCAAATTGCAACATTTACTGAGGTGGTCAAGAAGTTGGCTTACTCAAAATCATCATAAGGGAAACTCAGCTAAAACATACACCACAAAACAGGAAAGGTATCACAAAATCTAAGAGGTCGCCAGCACAGTTAACAAGCAGGATCAAGAAGCTATTAGAGGAAAAAAAATGTTTCCTTCAGAAAATAGTAGCTCAGCTCAGACAAGAGCAGTTTATACAGTATAAAAGCAAGTGAAAAATAAAGGTTGCCAAACAATCATTTTGACTATATATAACCATCAACAGCAGCAACAACAACAAAAATCCTTTAAATTCATCAGACAAAAGGGTACAAGAGGTGGGAGGCAGTTGTCCTGAGTAAACTGATAAAAAGTATTATTAACATTATCAGACATGTAAAAAAGCAAATCTCTCTGAAGAAGAGTCAACATGGCTTCTCAAAAGTAAGTCCTGATTCATTAAACTTCCAGGGTTCTCTCAGAAAGTCAACAAGCATGCAGACAGATAATTGTATACTTGAGATTTCAAAAAGGGCTTTGACAAAGTCCCCACTGAAGATTCCTGATGATGGATAAGAGGAGATGCCCTCTTACAGATTGATAATTGGTGGAATAAACAGTTGATTCTCAAAATGGAGAGAACTAGTGGAGAGAACTAAGCAGTAGCATCCCCTAAGAAATCTATATTGGGACTAGCACTTTTTAAATTGTTTGTAAATGTAATATTGTAAAACACTTTGGATATTTTTTTCAAATCAAAAGCAATACAAACACGTCTTTGATAAATAGTAAATTATCTATTACTGAACCAAGTAATGAGGCATCCAAGTTTGCTGACAACAAATTAGTTAAACAAAAAGAGACTGGGAAATTAAAAGGGAAAGTGTAGGCTAATGTAAATGCAAAGTGATGCACACTGGGGCAAAAAAATCTAACTTTACAAATAAACTGATGTCAGCTGGTAGAAATTGACAAGCGAAGAGATACTGCAGTTGTACTTTACAGTTAAACAAAAATGCCAACCTAGTATGTGTTTGCCATGAAAAGTGTAAATTTCAGTGAGAATCGTTAAGACTGCTGGGAGGAAATGACCCTATTATCAAATTGGATGAAGGCACTTGGTGAATTAAACCTTAGTTTTACTCAGCAGATGCCTCTGTGACCCACAACACTGACAAGAGAAGCCCTACCTCTGAGTACAAACAAAATATTCGTGTGTTAACAGCAAAGTTAACAGTAAACAGTAAAACTGTGCATGTCTTAAATCACTTTTCAGTTATACACAGAACACAAGAAAACTCAATTATCTAGGAAAGCGGAGAGACAAGAAGTACTGGGTCATATCCCCATCAGTAATGATGTGTCAAGAGTGTGTTTCCTGAAGTCAAAAATAATGCAACTCACATCATAATACCTTTATACAAATACAAGGTGAGACCACAACTGGAATATTGTGTCCAGTTCTAGTCAACATGTCATAAAAAAATATAACCCATATTGGAGAAGAGGCAGAAAAGTACCACCAAAATAGATAAAATACTGGAGCAATTCCACTATATAGAGGCTATCATATTTGGGGCGTTTTAATGGGCAAGGGGAATGAAAAAGGAGACATTGTAGTGGCTCCTAAAATTACATATGTTGTGTGATCCACCCTCTCTCATGCTTCTAAAAGCCAAGATTCTCCAACAAAAGCTAAATAGTGGCTAGAAAAATAAAGGACGGACATCTTCACAGAAGGAAACCATGGGATTTGCTACTAAAAGAAATAGCCATGGCTCTCAACCTCAACTTTTAAAAAAAGGATTAGACAGATTCATGGATGATAAGGCTACAAATTGCTACATATTAACTCCATTATCATAGGCAGTATGCCTCTCAACGCTAATTGCTAGACTCCAGAAGCAATTTTAATCAAGCTCAGCTAGGACAGCTATATACATGTGGAGTTTACATTTTTACTCTTGTTGGCCTCAACCTAGTGCCTTGTCTAGTATCTACTGTGACTCAAAAAAACAACTGCATGGGCAAAGGGCTTGTGGTGGATAGGAGTAAAAGAACATCGATACTAGTACCTGACTTCTGTGTAATTCATACTTCCTTGACTGATGTGTCCTCTAGTATAGTTCCATCAAATGAACTGCCTTGCTCAAGCATGCAAACCTTGGGAACTGGGAAAAATGTAATGGTTTTCCAATTACCAAGTCACCAACCTATGCATAGGCATCTTTAAAAAAAAGAATGATCTATAGCCAAATCTGACATATGGTCCAATCCTGAAGCATGCTCACCCCAAGGTCAGCAGGTTAAGGCACCACTTGAGCAGTCTTCACGATATTCCTTCCGTTCTGTCTGCCTCTACTTAACTGTGTCAGGGAAACAAGGCTTTTGCATTGCTTAGTCAACTTCCTTTTATTCAGTCACATACCCAAGAACCTCCTCAATGTTCCCTTTTATTCCTCAAGTTCAACCTATTGAACATTTTTTTCTAGACCCATCCTGAATCTAAGCAAAGTTGTTACCTCTTTCTTCAAAGTCTACTAAATTTGAACTCCTAGTGCATTCTTCATCCATGGGACTCAGGTAGACAGACAGTCTGATGCACAGCTCCAAGAATCACATAGAGTTTGTCTGGGCCTTAGCCTGTTTCTCATTGTCTCTTCTACCACTCCCTCATCCTACAATGGTTCCTTACCCAAATATCAAAAGCCAGAATTAGCCTCTCCCTTTATTTGTTTTTTGCTTGAATTCTTTACTGTGTTGTATACCTGAACTTACTCAGCAAACTTCTGCTGCTGGTGTGGTCCAAACATACTTGACCTCAACATTTCTGCCTGGGACACCTGCAAACTTTCCTTTTCTGAGCATGTGACCACAAGCTTGGGGTCACTGACCTTTCATAGATTCCTCAGAATCACAGGAAACTCTTCCTATGCAGTGAAAGAGAGAACAGTGTCACTATGTATGAGTTGCTGACTCCACAACCAGTGGCAGATTCATTTGATGGAGAAGATGAAAGCCTGTGACATTGTACTGACATTTCTCAGGGATCTAAGTTAAGTATATCCCTTCTTTCTTCTCCTTTTCCTTCTCAGTTTCCTTACTCTGCTTTAATTCTTTTTTTTTTCCTGAGCCAGGGCCAAAAAAAGCAATGTTCCTTCTGTTTTTAGCCATACTGTTTGGTTCCAGGGTCCCTAATAACACCCAAGTCAAACATTTTGTCATGCCTTCCCCCCACAACATCATTTATTGAATCGGAATCGTCCTGGGATATACCATCCCTTTTCAGCTGTTCTTGGCAAGCTTAGCACTCAAACTTGTCTAGGCAGCGAGTCAGGGTAATTATTTTGACAAAAAACTGTAGACCATAAGGTAGCTTGAGCTTCCAGTTACCTATGACCAGCTAGGAAATGAGGTCATGTGTGCCTCCCTTACTCAGAACAAATGTAAATACACTCACTTTAGCATTTCTTTTTGTTTCTCTTCTTCATAAAATCTCTCCATGTTGATCTATTTTATCTTTGCATGGTCTTCCCTGCTCCACTAGAACCCTAAAAAAATTAAGTGCTTAGCCTACTAAACCCAGCTATTGCCTTATTTGGAAAAAAGTCTTTTGCTCCCTTCTCTCTCTCTGCTGTGACAAACAGTCTACTGGTGTAATGCAAGCAAGCTTCATATTACCCTTCACTTTGTATCACAAGCAAACTAACCATTTTTCTACCACCATTCATGCTGTCATGTACACACTGTCAAATATATTTTAAGATCTAGCCATACAACAGGAAAAAGCTAAACAAAAGTCTTCAAGTAAAATCCACTAATATTTAAAGTTACATCCAGAAATGTATATATGGTTTCTCCAAAATCTGTACATTCCCTCTAGCTGCCTGAAATGTCCATTTATTGTTAGCATTTGATTTTGGAAATAAGAGTAGAGGCCCTGCCAGTTACTGCACCTGTTGTGCTCTACACCTGACCCCTTCTCCATCTAATATAGAGCTTATTCTTAATGAAAAAATACAAAAATTCATTTCCTCAGAAGGAAACACAATATAGCACAGCAAGCAGATCCCAGGTGTTGAAAGGTACAACAATCCGTCAGCCCTCACCCCTGCTGATCTCAATGCAACTACTGCGTGAGACCCTTGTACAAGCCAAATTTCCTTTCCCTTTACTACCTCCCACAGTCTAGACCTCGATGGGTCTCCTTGGTGTTCTCTTCAAGAGTGTTTTTAAAGAGATTAGTAAAAAGGGGATTTTTTGAAAGATTGGTTAAGTTTTAAAGCTACCATCAAAACTGTTTAGGGCCACCCAAATTACCTTTGTTAATAATGAATTCAAAACAATGTTACTTGAAACCAGTAATGCATGTTTCAAGTTCAATAATGATTTCATAGTTCTTGGCTGATGATTAAGAGAACATACTTTTTTTTTTTTAAATCAGAATCTTCAGAATTATTTTATAACACAAGTTTATAAGAGCCATGAAGTCCATAAACCGTGTTCAAGTTCCTGAAAAATAATCCACATGCTTCTGAATTTTCAAGGACACAAAATATTTTTTAAAATTAAAAATTTTACAGGATCTGATAAGTACCACATGGAATTATACAACTGCAATATAATTAAGAAATCAGAGGTGGACTGCTTCTTTGACTCTTTAAGAGATAAATCTCCATCACTATTCACCTGTCATCTCTAAACAAGTTCCCTGCTTAACCAGGGCTTGAAGTTGGTTATGAATCTTGTCTAAGTAGAGAAACCTGCCTAGCCATTGGAACTTCTACCTACAAGGAATGCAATCAATGATCCCAGGTGTGAATCAGGGGTCTTTTCCAAATCTACTACCTCAAACTCTGGAACTTGGAGGCACAGGTGATTGAACCAAGTCTCTTCATACCAGACATGCGCTTTACCAGTAAGCTATGGCTCTTCCTCACACTCTTCCACAAACTACCATTTATTTCATGGTCACTGCCCCGCAGTTAACTAGCTAGAATGTTATCTTCACAGATGCTATGGTATATCTTTTATCATCCAGCTGAAGCAATTTTTGTGAAACATGTAAGGAGGAATCAAAGGAAACAAGGCAGGGGTACAGTTCTCCTCACTGAACAGGTAGATACAAATGTGATGATCCATTCATAGGAAGGTGCAACATCATCATCATCAACAACACCAAAAACTACACACATTACAGTTCTTACTTTACTGCAGCCACTTTCTGCATGCATTGTACATGTAGTAAGTAAACCAGGAACCCAGTAAATTTTGTACAAACATACATCTAAGATAGACTCCTAAAGGGCACTACATTTGTATAAAAAATGTTGCTCAGGGAGCTGTACTTGCTGAGAGGCTTCATAAGCATGGTACTTCTGTCATACTTTTAATATGGAGGGTAGGAGATATCTGACTATCGAGCAATGGATAAAGTAAAGATCTGGCATCCCCTGAACAAGCAGCTTGGCAATGAAGAGACTCAGTACAACTACAATGATATATATTTATGCCACACTAAAAGTGTTTAGGATCACAGCCTAAATATATTCTTAGAATATTACAATGTTGAGTTACCGACCTCTATTACAAAATTCAAATGGTGCTTAAACATCAAATTGATAATTAAACATAGTCTGAGAAGACTCAATATAACTCAGTGACTAGAAAAGTTTGTTCCAGCCTTACCTCAGACATTAAATAACTAGTAAGCTGGACAGCATTGGAAATTAATTAACTAGCAATGCTGAAGAACATTGGATATTTCCTGTACAGGATTATGGGAGTTATAGGCTACTACACTGGGAATCCCTAGACATCCCCTAGAACGAAATTATAGGAGTTGTAGGTACTAATCAGTGGGGAACTGCACATCCTCTAGAATAGGACTGCAGGAGATTCAGGCACCAGTTTCATAAAAGCCTAGAATAATCACAGCAGTACCACAGTTTGAAGAATGCATGTTATTTGTTGCTGTCACGTTGGCTTTGACCCTATAAATGAGAGGCCGCCAGGACAACCTGTTATTAATAGCCCTGCTAAGGTCTCGGAAACTCAAGGCCATGGCTTCCTTGATTGAGTCTATCCAGCTATAATACCATCTTCCTCTTTTCCTACTACATTTCACTTTAACAAGTATTACCATCTTTTCTAGTGAGCCACATGATGTCATGATATATCCAAAATATAACAGCTTCAGTTTAGTAACTTTGACTTCTAGGGAGTGCTCAGCCTTGATCTCCTCTTGGGCCCATTTATTTGTTTTTTGGCACTTCGTGGTATCTTTTCAAATGAGTTATTTTCCCATCAGTTTTTTCACTGTCAAGCTTTCAGAACCATGCAAAGAAATCAGAAATACTATGGCATGGAAGATCCTGTCTTTGGTATTCAATGATACTCAATGAAGTTCTAGTAGTCAATGAGGAGTTCAGCAATGGAACCAATTGACTATAGAGGTGGTAAGATCTCCTTCTCTGGATGTTTTCAAAAACAGGCTGGATAGCTACTTGCTGAGAATGGTCTAGCTGGAGATTCTGCATTGAGCACAGAGAGTGAACCCAATGGCCTACAGGCCCCCTTTGAACTCTGTGATTCTATGATTTCCTATATATTTATGAACAGCCAGCATGATGCAGTGATTTGAGCATTGGACTATGACTCTGGAAAACAGGGTTTGAATCCCTGCTCAGCCATGGAAACCCACTGGGTGACTCTGGGCAAGTCACACTCTCTCAGCCTCAGAGGAAGGCAAGGGCAAACCACCTCTGAACAAATCTTGCCAAGAAAACTCTGTGATTGGTTTGCCTCAGGGTCGCCAAAAGTAAGAAACAATTTGAAGGCACACAACACACATATCTTTACACTTGACAGTGACTTATGCCACACTACACACTACATTCAACAGAAATTTATCCAACACAAAAGAGACAAAAATCAACATTTAAATTGTCCATACAGTAAATCAGAAGAAAAAACCCTGCTGATCAGGAAAACCATGCAGTTTTCTTCTACAATCTATGTAAAGGTATTTGCACTGTTGCACAGAAACACTATTTTTCCCTAGGGCTATCCAGTCACCAGCTATTAGAGGTTCACAGTAAAACAGCCTGTCCACAATCCCAAGATAGTTCTTTAAATGTTTAGAATTAAAGCTGCAGAGTCTAAACTCATCCCTACATTTTAGCAGTTTAAAGGTTTCCAAACCATATTTTCTGAATTAAGCCACTATACTGGATGACAGAGCATTCACTCCATGGTACAGCTTTCCAAACTGTGTGTCGCAACATGTTAGTGTGTCACCTGCAGTGCGTAAGGGTGTTGTGCCAACATAACAAGCTGAGGGGCTTCCTCTCCTGCCACCATCCCAGGGCTGAGGAAGACCCCGGTAGGCCAGGCTAGAGTGGAGGGGCTGCCTCCACTTACTGAATTACACTGAATTACCCTGTTGCAAAATGATGAGTGTCTAAAAAGTGTGTCACCAACATGAAAGGTCTGGAAAGCTCTGCTCTATGGGCTTGAAACAACCCAGTCCCTCCAGCACTGATTTTCTCCTTACTCTGCTAGCATATAGAGCAGTGGTTCTCAACCTTCCTAATGCCGCGACCCCTTAATACAGTTCCTCATGTTGTGGTGACCCCCAACCATAAAATCATTTTTGCTATTTTTATTTATTTATTTATTATTTAGTTAGTTAGTTAGTTAGTTAGTTATTTCCAACATCAAATAGATTGGAAACACTGCCCTAAATCACTGTTCTGGACAGACTTCTAATGCCTAAAAACTGGTAACCCTCCCCCTCTTTTTTTAGCACAGAAAGCATCCATCAATGCCAGAATTAAGGCAGTAGTTCTAGTTCTGAATGTTGGGTTTCCACAGTTCAAAAAGCCAGTCACTCCCAAAGGCAATGCAGCCCACATTTTACACGAGGCGCAGGGAGGAAAGGACAGGCGGCATAAGCAGACGCGTTTTGTTTCACTTCCTCCCTTCCTCCCTCCCTTAAAGGGAGTGTGGACGCTAAACATACAAAAAGCGAGGAATGCATCTTGCATTGACTGTCTTAGTCAAGGTGAAGAACACAACACGTGTATGTGGCGAGTGCCAAGGGTCCACGCACAACAAAAGCGAGAGGAGGAAGTCATCCTGGCTATTTCTGCACTAGACTGTTATAGCACTATTATTCCACTTTCACCATCCTATGGAATCCTGGGGTTTGCAGTTTGAACCCCAGCGCAGGGGTCTCAGAAGCATTGCTCCCATTGGATGTGAGGCCACCTTCTTTTAAAAAGGGGGGGGCAGGAATGAGGAGCAGTGACCCCTGTGAAATGGTCGTTCAACCCCCAAAGGGGTCCCGACCCCCAGGTTGAGAACCACTGATATAGAGGCTGACATGATTCTCAAAAGTATAAACACACTACTTGATAAAAGCTGCTCCAGCTAACAGACAGGCCCGGAAACTGCCCCATCCTGACAGACTGGACAAGGCTTTATTTACAAGAAAATCTGATGCGTGTTTACTCGGGAGTCACTCCCACAACATCTGATGGTTCTTATCCCCAAGAATGTGTGCACAGGGTCTAAACTGGCTATTTTGCCATTACAACGCCGACGTTTACTACTTTTTTTCTGGGAGCCGATGGGAGAACATGCCTTTTTGAGTGTCACCTATGGTGTGCTTCCAGTTTTAAACTTAAGGGGGGAGCTCGGTAGGATTTAATAGGAGCACAGCTGGGACCGTTGCAGGACGACGTGGACTAACATTACACGGCACAGACCCCTGTCGCTAACGGTCGTCGCTCCGGACACCACCGTCCAACGTGCCTCAGCCCTTTACTACTGTGACCCCGGGCATTACAAACAAACAGAGCGGCCCGTCGACTAAATAAACACCCCGCCTGCTTCGGACCCATTACGGGTCCCGACGAACTCTCCGCCCCTCGACGAAGCCATGAGGGCTTCCCCCCAGCCCCCTCCCTCCGGCGGCCGCGGTTCTTCAGGAACGTCCCTCCTCCTCCTCCTCCCCTGACGGAGCGGGCGTGGCGTTAAGATACCGCGGGCGCCCCTTCCGCCTCAGCCTAGGCCGCGAAGCCCCGTGTTTTCCCAGCCGCCCTTTCCCCGCCTGGACGCTTACAGGTCGGCGCCGAGCGCGCTGAAGCCTGCGTTGAGGCAGGAGCGGGCGAGGCGCCTCCAGAGTGCGTCCCGGGAGGTGAAGCGGCAGAGGCGGCGGCAGGTCTGGCCCAAGCGGCCCAAGGCCCGCGCGTCCAGGTACGAGCAGATGAGCAGCAGCAGCTCCTCCGGCAGCGCCCACAGCGGGCAGCGGGTCTCGGCCTGCGGGGGGCTGCCCGGCCTCCCCATGGAGGGCCCGCGGCGCCCTCCCGCGCACCTCCCTGCCCGGGCCCGGCAGCGACAAACTCAAGAACGGAGCCGCCGCCGCCGCCACTGGGCCCGGGTAGGCCGCTGCCAGTCGGGGGCGGCCGCTCTCCCTGCTCGCCCGGCCGGTCACATGGGTGTGTCCCGCCCTCGGTGTAATGCATTAACTGGCTCCGAGAGGAGTTTCGGAGGGGAAACGGCGTCCTTTCCCGCAGTGGATGCGCGCCCATCTTCTCGACAAGTTTCTATCTGCACAGAATTCCCTTTGCTCGGAAGTGGTCCAGCGAAAAGCCGCGCTGGCAAGCCAAGTGTTAGCGAAGTAGGCTTAGGGTGGTGTTTAAGGCAGCCTAGAAAAATGTTTCCCACTCCCAAACTGGCCCGTGCCCGAACCCTCTCACTACAATATGCGGATCATAATTTCAACAGACCGTATATTTTTTTTTCTATTAATGTATATGCTTCCGACATTCAAGTAGGTCTGTTTGCTTGTTACATTTATATCCCCCTCCCCTTCATTCATGAGTTCCAAACAGCACATGGCTTTCTTCCTCTCTCTTAGGCCATTTCCGCTCTAGCCTGTTATAGCGCGATGATTCCACTTTCAACATCCTCTGGAATCCTGGGACCGACCGGCCCCTCCCAAAACTACAAACCCCAGGATTCCAGAGGATGTTGAAAGTGGAATCATGGTGCTATAACAGGCTAGTGCGGAAATGGCCTGATTAGCCTCTCAACCAGGGTGAGTGGGGCTGACAGAGAAAGTAACTGACCCAGAGTTTCCTAGTGAGTTCAGAGCTGTCACAGGCCATTTCCGCACTAGCCAGTTCTAGCGCGATGATTCCACTTTCAACCTCCTCTGGAATCCTGGGGTTTGCAGTTTTGGGAGGGGCCAGCCGGCCCCTCCCGAAACTGCAAACCCTAGGATTCCAGAGGAGGTTGAAAGTGGAACCATCGCGCTAGAACTGGCTAGTGCGGAAATGGCCACAGTCCAACATTCCATCCACTACAGAGACTGCACTGTGCTTCCTCTCTTTTTACAGCACAATCCTATTATGTTTACTCTTGCTGAAGTAAGTCTTGAACAGAGCTTACTTCCAAACAGATGTGCTACAACATAAGTTGTTTTTAAAGTTGCTTTAGAGAGCCAAAGAAAAGGTGAACAGAATTATATAACAGTCCTGTATGTGGAGAAGTAGAACATGAAAACTTGTGTGGCAGTAAATCTAAGTCCAGAATAGAATTGGTGCCTATTTTATGAAGAGTCTCACTCAAGTTGCTAGTCCCAGCTAGTTGAGACCGGTTGAATCAGTTGCTGAATGGAAAGTAAACACTTATGAAACTCATAGAATCATAGAAATGTAGAGTTGGAAGAGACCCCAGGGGCCATCCAGTCCAACCCTCTGCCATGCAGGAACACCCTCAAAGCACTCCCAACAGATGGCCATCCAGCCTCTGCTTAAAAACCTCCAAGGAAGGAGACTCCACTACGCTCCGAGGCAGCAGATTCCACCGCCGGACAGCCTTGACTTTCAGGAAGTTCTTCCTGAGGTTCAGGTGGAATCTCCTTTCCTGCAGCTTGAATCCATTGCTCCTTGTCCTGGTCTCTGGAGCAGCAGAAAACAAGCCCTCTCCTTCCTCTACGTGGCATCCCTTCAAATATTTAAACACGGCTATCACATCCCCTCTTAGCCTTCTCTTCTGCAGACTAAACATACCCAGCTCTCTAAGTCTATCCTCATAGGGCATGGCTTCCAGGCCTCTCACCATTTTGGTCGCCCTCCTCTGGACTTGCTCCAGCTTGTCAATATCCTTCTTGAATTGGGGTGCCCAGAACTGGACACAGTATTCAAGATGGGGTCTAGCCAAAGCAGAGTAGAGCGGTACCAGTACCTCCCTTGATCTAGACACCATACTCCTATTGATGCAGTCAAGAATTGCATTGGCTTTCTTGGCTGCCGCATCACACTGCTGACTCATGTTTAGCTTGTGGTCTATGAAGACTCCTAGATCCCTTTCAGACGTACTGCTATCCAGTCACGTGTCCCCCATCCTATATTTCTGTATTCCATTTTTTCTACCTAAGTGTAGGACCTTACACTTCTCTCTGTTGAATTTCATTTTGTTCGCCTTGGCCCAGCTCTCCAATCTATCCAGGTCATTTTGAATTTTGATCCTGTCTTCAGGCATATTAGCAACCCCTCCCAATTTGGTATCATCTGCAAATTTGATGAGCATGCCCTCTATTCCTTCATCCAAGTCATTTATAAAAATATTGAACAGCACTGGGCCCAGGACAGAACTCATTGATTCAGTGTGTCTACTCTTTTTGGGACTAGCAAGTGGCTATAGGCCTCGGTCTCCATCTTCATCCCACTATAGCACTATCTTTCTGTGGTGGTGAGATTTCATGTCCTTGTGAGGCAAGAGGCTAACCTGGTTGCAGAAGTGCAGCTGGTAGGAGACAAGCTTTTGCTGAAGAGACAGACTAAATGTGCATAACAGTTACTGGGTGGCAGCAGCAGTGGGAAAGGGGTGTCACTGATGGAAGATTTCAGAGACAGTAGCAGCGGCTCCATATCTAACACTTCTAAGTATTGTGCAGAAAGAAGCATGGTAAACCCCTTTTGAATATATTTTCCATGAAAAGCCTATAATAAGACTATCCAAAGTGAAACAAGAGATAGTGCCAGAAGATGACACTCCTAGGCCAGAAGGCACTCAACCAGCTACTGGGGTGCAACAGAGGACAGCTACAAGTAGTACTATGGCCAGTCATGCAACTCTATTCAAGCTGAAAAGATATTCAGCTGTTGAAATGCTCAGAGGTAAAAGGAAAATCTGAAGCTGCACAACATATATTATGGGAATGTGGAATATGATGAGCATGAATCAGAGTAAGCTAGACAGGCTGAAAAACATTGGGCTACTTCTTGTAATAAAACCTTTTTTAATATCTTGAGATCCTGTCTTTCTCATATAGTGATGTGTTGGACATTTCCTGTTTCTTCTGTTCTTATTTATTTATTTATTATTTATTTAGAGTACCCTATTTGCTGGGTTATGACTCCTTTTTTTCCTGAAAAGTACTGTTTAAAAATGGGGTGCATCTTATACACCAGTGATCTTACACACCCACAAATAGTATTTGCTGGCATGTAAATGGTGTGCATCTTATATGCTGGTGTGTCTTATACACCGGCAATATGGTATTTATACCTCACACTTTAGCCACAAAGGCTTACAAATTGTTAATTTAACAGTTCCCTGCCCTTGGGCTTACAATCTAAAGACATGACAGACAAGGAAAAGGGAATGGCACTGGGGTGGGATTATGTCCAGCAGATGCTGTCTCTTCTTCTCTCCCTCGGAAGCCAGGGCAATGGCAGTTGAGATGGAGGGAGAGCATTTCATCTGCTTCTGGACTGAGGCATGATGGAGCTGTGCCTGCCACTTCTTTTCCTCCAAGGAGTTTCTCAGGCCATTCCCACACAAGACTGTTATAGCACTGTTATTCCACTTGCAACATCCTATGTAATCCTGGGGCCCTTCTCTAAATACAAATCCCAGGATTCCATAGGATGTTGCAAGTGGAATAACAGCACTATAACAATGTAGTGCGGAAATGGCCTCTGCCTGCCATCCATAAGATCTCAAAATGTAACACGTTCTGAATGTTGTTTTCCTAAAGATATACATCGGATTCCTTCATACTCGTACATTAGGCAGAGAATAACTAATTCAAATTATTCTTACTCAACAAAATTTAGATCAGTTTGTCCTTCAGTTATATGATAATCAAAGTTGCATATGATGTCCAAAGTGTTTAAAGAAGAGGTAGACATTAATCTGTGTTTGGCTCTCACATGGAAGAAAATAACTGATGCTAAATGTCTTTGCTACTACGTGACTGTCTGCACTGAGTATTCTTCGAGTCTGATGGTAATTCTGTACATCAGTGCCATAAAGGCTTCAGATACTACTTCATTGATTAAGCAAATCTGAAAAATAGGTTTGGCAATGAAGCAGTGCTTGACGCCTTAATAAATGAGCTTTACTTGAAGAGATGAAAATGCATCTGTGCTAGACTTGTCAGTGGCTTTTGATACACGTTTAATAACTCATAGCTTAGAAACAAAGGAGTCCAGGCCTATGACTTTTATATGTGGAGAATGATATTAACGAGTTTTCTTTAAACTCCTTAGAACCCAAGCAGAATATTTGCCAATCAATCCTGCACATGAGTGAGGTGAGCCCTCAGAGTAGGCCAAAGAGGTAAATCAACTCCAGTTTCCAGTTCAATATATTTAATCAAGAACCAAGCAGAGATAAATTTAGAAATAATCTGATACTTTTGAGATATTTACTAACTAAAACTTATCAGGAACCTGAAGTCCATATCAAAATCTCCAGAAAAAATCACTGGTACAGCAAATCATTATGCAGTTTTCTGCTAACTAGAGAAAGAAATACTTTGATCCAGCAGCAATCTGTTGTGATTATTTAAATATTAGGAAAATGTTAAATATTCCTGAAATAGAAGGAGTTCTGTGAAATGAAATCTTGAGTTTGTAGGCAAGCAAACAGGTACATTATGAACTGATTGCCTGAAAAAGACCCAGAAGAAAAGTGTTTTTTAAAATCTGGTTTAGGTTTTCAGAATTCAGAAAAATAGCTTTTTAGACAAGCACCATGATAGCTGGGAGATGCTATAGACTGTACTCTTAAAAAGTAACTTGTCTGTGCTCCAAAACTGACCAGTCAGTAGACTGAAAGGATTTGATCCTTTATCCTTCAAGCAATTTCTGTGTGTGCCTATTCAACTCAAAAGTTGAATAATGGGGTGGGTGAAGGGAGAAAGTCAGTTTGGAATGCACAGAGATACAGGCTTTGGTGTCAATAGCTCCCTGGTGGTGTCCTTTATTCGAAGACATATTGGGGCAGGGGGGGAGTTGATCATAGCTGTGAAGGTGTGCTTGTAAGAAAAAGGGGAGGTCTTGTGCTCCTTTTAAAAGATGTGTTCCCATAAGTCTAGCAACATAGCTAGAATTATGGATACTGTCAGTTGTGATTCACTATGTGATGGGGTATGGCCAATGTAACTATTGTTTACAATTCTGTTACAAGAATTTTTGCATCTCAAAAGTCTTGGCTGCACAAGAATCACCATGTGGAGCATGAATTTGCTACCGGTGTATATGATAGATTATCCAGATAGGGCAAAATAGTCAGTTCACCTGTCACTGTACCTAAGAGGTTTATCATTAATTTATGATGTAAGGAATTCACTTTAAGTTATGAGTTTTACGAACACTCCTGTACTGAACTGAGCATGACTCATTTTAAACTGTGCTCACAGGAAACTTCTGGTGGTGATCTCAATTCACTACAGCCAGGAATAATAGTTAGCATAGTAATTATCTGCTGTAAAGCAGATGCTGTGGGGAACCTCAACCTGACTGATTCTGTTGAAGTACAACAATCATCGGCTCTAGCCAGCGCTAAGGGATGATAGGAGTTTGCAGTCCAGTATCCAGAAGATCATGTGTTCCCACTTTATATTACATAACAGCTACCACAGCATTAATTAGATCCCTGTGTTATTTGATTGTAGTACATGGTAATTTATAAGAAAGCTTGTTAGGGGTTTCTTGGTATAGTTGGACAGTCCTAATCTGAAAGGATTTAGGTAGATGTTCTTTGTATCCATTGCATTTCAGCAATTACAGTGGTTGTGTAATTATTTGAGACTAGAGAGCATATGCTGCCATTAAACTCTTCATATGGGGGTTGTTGTGGGTTTTCCGGGTTTTGAGGCCATGTTTTATTAGTATTTTCTCCTGACGTTTTGCCTGCATCTGTGGCTGGCATCTTCAGAGGATAAGGTGACATGGAAGTGAAACCGGGTATATATACTTGTGTAGTCCCCTGGGTGGGAGGGAGCAATTTGCATGTGTTACAGTTGGCCTATTGTTAAATGGGATATCCCCAGGGTTGTATTGTTAGTCAAGGAATATGCATAACAGTGTATTAAGTACATTAGCAGCCCATTGTGTTGTTCCCTGTAGAGGGACCTCCAGGGTCTGAGTGGTGTTCATTGGCATGTTTTTGATCCTTGATTTTTGTGTTCTTCAGTACTGGTAGCCAAATTTTGTTTACTTTCCGGGTTTCTTCTTTCCTGTTGAAATTGTCCATGTGTTTATGGATTTCAGTGGCCTCTCTGTGTAGTCTGACACACAGAGTAGTCTGACACACAGAGTAGTTTTTAGAGTGATCCAGAATTTCTGTGCTTTCAAAAAGCATTCCGTGTCCAAGTTGGTTTATAACATGTTCTGCTGCCGCTGATTTTTCTGGCTGGATCAGTCTGCAGTGTTTTTCATGTTCTTTGATTCATGTTTGGATGCTGTGTTTTGTAGTCCCTATGTAGGCCTGCCCACAGCTGCAAGGTATGCGGTAAATTCCAGCAAGGAACAACACAATGGGCTGCTAATGTACCTAATGCACTGTTATGCATATCCCCTGACTAACAGTCAACCCTGGGGATATCCCATTTAACAACAGGCCAACTGTAACACATGCAAATTGCTCCCTCCCACCCAGGGGACTACACAAGTATATATACCCGGTTTCACTTCCATGCCACCTTATCCTCTGAAGATGCCAGCCACAGATGCAGGCAAAATGTCAGGAGAAAATACTAATAGAACACGGCCTCAAAACCCAGAAAAGCCACAACAACCTATGGATTCCGGCTGTGAAAACCTTTGACTTTACATCTTCATATATGCTGCCACTGCCCCACTAACCTAGTGAGCCAGTTCTGTTCATAGACCAAATGTCTAGCTCATTGTTATTGTTAAAACAGTACTGAAGTGTTCACCAAGATGATGGGCTTACTTTTTCCCAATGAAATACTGACTGCCACAGTGTGGATATAGTTGAGAAGGAGAAAAACATGGCATCCCAACCTGACAGATTTTGCAGCACCTCAGTAAGATAATTGATTGTAATGCGTTTCTTCTATATAGCAACAGATAGCACCCAGTGACTTCTATGGGGAGAGAAAATGAGCTGCAGTCAGCTACAGATGTCACTAAGTTATTTGTTGCAGTTATCTATGGAAATGCCCTTGTAACTTGCAGCTCTTTGCAACTTTGTCCCAAAATATTGCAGTCTTACCTTTGGTAAAAATTTCCTCTGTACAAACAAGTTACCCTTTCAACGTATCAGCCCTTTTTGCCATCCTAGTTGTATGCAGTGCTCTGCTTGGCCTTTTTTTCGAGTTAGTCTTTTCCTAGTTATATACCTAAACCAGTTTCAAAGGAAGAAAAACACATTTTACTTCCCTCTTGATAGGCTTCCTGATTTTAAGTCTGCAAACTTCTCCCACAGAAGCAATGTGAGCTATTCCGTTTTATCAATGTACTATTCTGCAGCTAGAAGGACTTACTGCCATTTAATGGAGAAGAGGCTTATAACAAAGGCCATTTCTACACTAGACTGTTACAGCGCTATTATCCCACTTTCAACATCCTATGGAATCCTGGGGTTTGCTGGCCAGCCCCTCCCTAGACTGCAAACCCCAGGATTCCATAGGATGTTGAAAGTGGGATAATAGCGCTGTAATAGTCTAGTGCGGAAATGGCTAAAGTGTTGGATTGTGTCCTCACCTCCTTACAGGATGCCATAAGCATAATCAATTCACTTCTTCTACACCTCTGGTTGTGCACTTTTGTCTTTTTACAATTGGCACTCAGAAATCCAGGACTCTTACAGGATCTTCTGATAAACTGTCCTCAGTCCTCCAAGTTAAGCACAGGCAGGGTAGGGTGTTTTTAAAATGCTTTGGTACTGTGAACACTGGAGTTCCCCTGTTCAAGAGAAGGTTTAGATATGTGTTTCTAAGGGTTTTTATTAATTTCTGCAAAATTTAGAATTCTTCTGAGGTTTTGGAGGTGAGGGAGGGGTTTCCTTGGATGTTTTTAGAAGAGTTCTTGAACTTCTGCAGATCATAGGGTTCCCCAGAAACGTGCTAATACCTCCCTCTTGTTTCTCAGGGTTAAACTATGGAAATAGGCTTTTACATTTAACACAGAGTTTTTAAAATGCAAATAGAATCAGCAGGAGTGAAAGAGATGATATTTAATTGGATCAGAGCAGGTGTGGATGGGGGATTTAACCCATCCCTCTCCAGCTGTATTCTTCCTCTGGGGCTAGTATTTGCACCTGTATGTAATTCTCCCCTTCTTCCCCTGTGGGGGAGAAGAGCTTCAAAAAACTGTTTCATTATTGCAAGAGAAGATAGGATTTAACCCTACTCCCAGCACCTGGTCTAATCCTGTTTGATTATCAGTGAAAGAGTTTGGCCTTCATTAGGAGGGACACTGGGAAACTTGGAAGCAAGTAGGTGCTCCCCTTAGTGGTAGGATCTGTTCCTGCTGCTGATTGGGCCTGGCAAATTAATCCAGCCTACTACACTCCATTCAGCTAGAACCCAAGATTTGTAGAATATGTTAGAACCCTCTTCTCCCAGTTCACCCCTCTGTACTGTTTTGCTGCTTTCTCTGTTACAGTCAGCTTCTGGGATTATGACAATATGTTCCCTGATATTTACTTCTCTCATTTCAGGAATTGTCTCCATCCAGCATAGTATGCTTCTTAAATTTTGGGGGGCCATGGACCCTTTTTGAGAATTTGATGAAACCTGTGAGCTACTTCAGGAAAAATGTGCAAACCCATAAAAAAAATTGTATTTGGTTTATTTGATTTCATTGGAAACTGATTTCCTGTACATAGGCATGCAATATACCCTTCAAAAAACTAAAGTTTTACCTAAATATTCATGAGAGATAAAATTCAAAATAACAGGAAGGAAACTGAAGAGAAAAATTGCATCTAGTTCACCAGTTCTATGAAGCCCATCCATAGAAACCAGTTTAAGAACCCTTGCAACTAAAAATGTATTTTTCTTTCTTCTACTTCTCCATATTGCTCTGAACATGATGTTCTTATATTTCTGTGCATGACAGCTTTCATTTTGAAATGTGCTTTGGAAAGAGATGTAGAGTTTAACAAGCCCCCTACAGAAAGGTACTGCAAGTGGGAAAACAGAACCTTTTATAGGCACAAGTGTCCCTTTTGTTTTACATTGCAGAGAACAACTCCCAAAGGAAAGCATGAAACTGAAGGCAGTTAAGTATTGAAATGTCACTTTTCCTATTGCAATGGATCCAATTTTAGTTCTGCCCTGTTGTAGCTGAGTTGGCTCTCCTGAATCAAATCAGTGTGAAAGATCGAAGTCTCAGCCTGCTGAGAAGGATGATCCTATTAATATTACCAGTAGAGTTTGAGTTTCTTTTAGCATAACTTGCTACAGTTACAGCTCCTAAGCCCCCAAATTTTTACTTTAATAATATCTATTTTAGAAAAGCAATTATTTACTTTCCTATTTCCCTGTGGTAACCAGAGTGGTTCATTTTAGTACTTTTAAAGATGAAAGGTTTTTAAAGGTACCTTTTAGATTTTGTAACATTTTAAAATCTTTAGTATGGCAGTGCAAGGCAGAGCGCTTGAACCATGCAATATTTCTGGTCCACGTTTAGGGAGGTCACAATCCTGTGATGATAAAAGTAACTAAAATTATCACGACAGTGCTGTAATATCATCAGTATTGGGGGGGAAAGAACAAATTATAGCTCATGATTTCTGAATACTGTTCTTGATTTTAGATGCTTTGATGTAGGAAATAACTTCCCTGCCCTTTTTTCAGAGTCTATTCTGTGTTAATATGATAATTTCTATTAGTGCACATACTAACACCATGCTAGCAGGTGCTCTTTTTCTGGCGAGGAAAGGCAGTGATGGTGACAGAAGGGAGCCAAAATCTGCTGCTTCCAACCAGTATGTTTTTCAAATGCTTTACAAATTTTATAGCCACTTCGCCTGTGGTCTTTTCCCTCTTGCTACCACCATCAGCATTGGTATAGTTACACTAGTATACTGCACCAAAAGAATTCTGGCCATTGACTGCATGTCTCCAGAGCATGTTTCTCCCCGTTTGCAAGTATACCCTACATACAAAGGCATCCACAACAATATTTATTCATTATTTGGACAGGGATTTATAAATACTCTTAGACGCATCAGTAATGCAGCTCACAATATGGTTTGCAAAGTGTCTTAACATACCCCAAGGCCACCAGATATGCTATCCAAGAACTGCATCTTTCTTCATTACCTGACTGCTGTTTTTTGTCTACACTCCCCTTTTCAAAAGCTTCCTCTTTATGCTGCTTGAGCTTTCTACCTTTTCAGTAAAAGACACAGGTCATGCGGATGAGATTTTTCTGTTTTGTTTTTCTTTCCAGCTCACACTTTTGTGTATTTCTGAAATTCAAGACACCTCTGATACTAGCAAGGTACTTATCTGTAACGCCATCACTTTGAGGGATTAAAGCCAGTTACTTGTTACACACTTAGATCAAGAGTTATCTGAGTAGAGAGGCTGTCCCGTTAGGGTTGGGGAAATCTGGTTTTGATCTTGAGTTGTTTTGATTTTCTCTGAGAGCAAAACCATGTTATTTTAACTCCTGAATAAGGTGGGCTACCTGGCTGAGTCTTTCTCTCTCCTTCTTTCTGTCTCACTCTTCTTTGGCAGAAAGGATTAGAAACTTCCACAGAATCAGTTCTCTATTAAAGTAGAGTGCTCTCCATTGAGTGGAAAGGAATGGAATTGTTTTCAGATTATGTGTGTGTGCGCGTATGTCTTTCCCACATCAAAGACTTTGATGGAAGTTGTTCACGCTATTGTCAGGAATGTAGGCATTGGCACAAAGGTGATTAGCAAAATTGCTTTCCTACAAGAGAAGCACAAAAAATTATCAAGGGATTAAGGGGGATAAAAAAAAGCTTCATTGAATTCAAGGTGCAGTCTTCCCCAAATTATGCTCCATAGGTTTTACTGCTTCACAGAGGTAGCCAAAGACAGATCAGAGTTTTAAAAATGGAACATAATTGTTTATTACTATGTCCCCACTCCCTCCTGCACAAAAAAGTCTGCTGGGACCTATCCTCAGAGGTGCTGAACAATGCCACAGGGGGGAAAAAAACTAGCTTTAATATAGCAGAAGGAGGTTTATTGTTAGTTTGTACTGCATGTTGTTAATTAAAGAATGAACATATGTAGAGTTCTGTCTGTCCAGTTAAAAAAACACCAAATGTATAATCTGTAATATTCCTGTAGCAACACAATTTTGATCAATAAAATATTTTGCCATTTTCTGTTCTTAGTCTCTTAAAATACTTCTACAACAAGAGTCTATCAAAACAGCACAACTAAAATATAGCCTTTCTCATCCTGTTATCTCATATGTTCCAGTGTAGACAGCACATTAAACATGATAACAGTGCAGTCCTAAACAAAACTACTTGATGAGTCCAATGCTCAGGTAATTATAGGATTGAAACCTAAATGTAGTTTCCAAGGCTGCTATATACATCTACCTGGGAGTAAGACCCATAGAAGCTAATAGTATTTGCGTCTGAGTAAACATCTTTAGAATTGTCTGATGTTACTAATGCTGTCTTAAAACTAGCATAATATCTTCATGGACTAGGCATCTTAATTACGACACATTGCACAACCTGAATTTGTCTCATTTGTTGAATTTTATTTTGATTGCCTCTTTTTTACCAAAATGTTCTTAAGTATCTCTTCACAAGGAGATAATTTTAACTTTAATCCAAGCAATGTCATCTCCCTCCCTTCCCCAGGCTATATTAGGCTGTCACTCACCAGCCAGCTGTGGAATTCTGAAAGATTCCATTTAAAATGCTTTACAATTCCAAATGCACAATTTCTAATGCCACAGTGTGACTGCCACACAGACTGCGAAACGCCCCAACCCTTCAGGCTTCAAAGGCCGGACATCCTTGATCTCCAGAAGGAATGTGTTTGAATCCTGGGTCTTTTTAGTGGGCTCTTACAAAGATATTTATTTTAGAAGTTTTTCCCCCTCTTTTCACACTTGAAGCCTGACCTTGCTTTTCTAGAAATCAATAGCAAAACTTCCATCTACTCCTATAGTAGCTGAATTGGGGCCTGTTGCAGTGAAACATTCTTTGTGAGGTTTTTCCATGGGGGGGGGTGTTGCTGAAAACTTTTGTCATGAACAATTAGAACTTCATAGAAAGACTGCTTGAGCCTACCTCTTATTTATTGCAAAGGCAAGAGTCAAAGAAACTGTCCACAGATAGATTTTTTCCCCTACTCTCTCCCTCCCAGGGTTGCAGCCCTTTCACTGCTACATAGTAGAGACATGTTTGATGGGTACCTAACCAGAGAATTATAAGTAACAAACCTGGTAATTGCAGGATTTATCTACCAATTTCTATTTTAACAAATAGGAACTGATTTGGTATTGGGGACTAGTATTCTCTACTCTTTCTGACAAATTAGTAACACAATGTGGTTGCACAGATTCTTCAAAATAACCTTTGTTGATCAAAGAAACTGGTACCTGCTTTCTTTTTGCTTGAAAGTTTTGCTCTGCTTAAAAGCTAAAAATATCTAAAACAACATGACAGGCAGCAGAAGACCTAACCGCATAAGTGCAGTTTATACTTATGGAGAAGTAAATGGGCTGGAGAGTTGAATAGAACTTTTTCTGAATTAGTCTGTATCAGATTGCAGACTCTGTATTTAAAAAAATATATTAATACAGTGTATGAATATTCCACTTACTCTATATGACAGATTGGTCTTCAACTAGAACCCTCATTTGATACTAGAAGTTTGCTTCTAATTTTAATTTTGATTATGGTCTAAACAAGTATTTGCAAGAAAAGTACCAGTACAACTTAATCACAAGTTCTGCCATCCAAGAAAATTAGATATGTATCTATAAGAGTATGTATGCACGAAACAATTGGATACATATTATCAATATAAAGAGGAGGAGGAGCTGATGTTATTATATAATACTTGTGGAGCTACTTTGGGTTATTTTTTATGAAAGAAAATGTAATATAGCAAAGCGTCTGTACAAGCCATGTTCAGATGTCAGGAGCAAAAAAGGAGGAGTCTGATTTAGCCATGTTCCTTTTGTTTTCCCTTTTTAAAAAATGGCTTTGGTGGTAAATAATATATTCCAAACACTGTACAGTTTGAGAATGTGATGGTGGAAAGGTAAATAATCGGTATTTCTTTTCCATTAGAGTTTATACTGACTACATGGTACCTTATGGAATCTATTATGAAAGTAGCCTAGGTTTCTAACATTTGTTCAAGCCAGCCCCTAGATTGTTTGTTGTTGTTTTATAACAATAGGCTGAAGGCCCCAAAATTTGATGATACAGCCCTTGATGATTTTCTGCTGCTTTCTTAGGATCATGACTTGCAACATGTCAAATCTCCCATGGAAGAAGCAAGCTATGTTTGTATTTGTTTGTTAAGATCAGAAAAGATCACCCATCCTGAAATGGAGAATGTTTTCCTTGGGGACTGCGAGTACTGTAAACATTCCTGATGGCTTTAACGTCTGCTGTCCAGTGTACGGGTGGGCAGCTCACACAATTTTTGGACACGCACATTGTGTGCAGCATGTCAGATTATAAATTCTGGAAGAGCTTGACAAGGCTGCTTTTCCAAGCCCACCCTCAATTACATCAAATCCTTCTGTTTGTACAGAAGCATGCATAAAGTTGAGGGAGTGGAGGAGCTGAATTATTATTTTTAATTGATAGTTTAAAGATTTTACATACAGTATATTTGAGATCCAATACAAATGAGGTGTAGAGTTAGCGATGCATAACACTCCAGCTAAAATCTCCAAACAACACAACATCGACAATGATTGAAATGCCCATAACCAGACACAGATCACTGATACTGTTATACCATGCACAGCTACATAAGATTTCAGCCACTATTTCTTTAACTGTTTCATTGCTTCTACATATTTGCACGCTTATGCTCCTGCTTTTTTTTTTTTAATTTTAACATGAGTAAAGCAGTTTGTGGTCTGTTTTTTCCTGAGTTTCTACAATATTCATACAGCTTGTTGTTTCCTGAGTGTAACTCTTCTGTGTAACAGTACACTGTTAGTGGTAAACAAGTAGTAATAGTGAAAGCATCAGCAGCAAGAGCAACAATAAAGAGATATACACGAAAAGACCGAACAGTCTTCAAGCCATACTTTCCCCAGAGGAATTCAGCTTAGGTTAGTAAGAAGTTTTCAGTAGTCAAGAGAAGAATGGTTTCCAATGGGAACACTGCATGAGTAATCTGACCTGAAAAATGAGGAAGAGACTATCATAGCTGTGGAAACCTAAGACATCAAAGAGCCTAAAAGAAGACAAAACAGCTTACTTTATTGAAGGCACCAGAGATATCTAGAAGACAAGGCCCAAAGGAGAGACCTTTCATTTAGCAGGATCATCTTGAGATTTTATAAAATGCAAAAGCAGTGGGAGAAGATAGAAGCCAGATAGAGACATGAGCTGGAACTGTACAAAATAAAGTCAAGACTACAAAATGCTTTAGAATTTTGAAAGCAAGGGGAAGAGGTAAAGAGGAGGGGGGGGTTCTTTAATGAAATGAGAGATCAATTTTATTTCAGCATACCATGAAGACAACAAGGAAGAAACATTTCTTAATGTCTCTGGCTGGGGGATAATAGTAATGAGGAGTCAGGAACAGAAAGAAATAAGAGGACATGTGGTGAGATTAGAAATGGACATCTTTATAGACATTTCCTCAAAAGATACTGGAGGGAAGAAGAAAGGATTGAGAGAGGTGGAGAAATTATGGTAGGTAGCTTCAAGTTTAACACCGGAGGAAGAGACAAAATTCTGAGTGAAAAAAGAGGTTGGACAACTAGAGACTCAGGCCTTAACAAAGCATCAAGGACAGAGGAAATGCTTCAGGAAATGTAACATGAAATTGATATCCCCAGAACTTAAACTGGGAATTCATGAAACTACTTATTCTATAATTGTTCCGTTATATATTTTAGACTGTACTCTTTTGACAAGGCTCGCTGGTTTTTTATTGTTGCTGTTTTATTTTGTAAAGCTCTATGTGCACTGTTGACACTTATATAAATAAGTGATAATGGTGATGATGATGATGATGATGATGATGATGCAGATGATAATGATAATGATGTATGGACAATGATTAAAATGTTGGTGATAACGATTGGCAAACACCGTTGCTAAACTTTGCACTTTCATGGGTGACTAAAACTTTGCATATTTTCATACATATTTGTGACCCCACAAATCCAACATCAATACAATTATGGTCATATCCATTTTGGGTCCCGTATGGGAGAAAAGCAGGATATTGAATGAATGAATGACTGTTCAGATAAAGGAAGGGGACATTAGCAGTATTATTAGTGATAACGGGTTTTGTTTAGGGATGGGCCAACTGAATCCTCGAATCCTTGGGAAGGATTCGAACTTCACAGATCCGAATCCCTGGGCCAAAACAAGCAAATCAAATCTTTTGAACCCTGCACGCCCCGAGCCTGAGCTGGTGCGAGCGCCCTGGATCAGGCCCGCACGGGTGTGCAGGACCAGTGAGAGCTGTTTTCCTCCATGCCTGGAGGCCTGAGCTGAAGCAAGAGCCCCGGATCAGACCCACACAGGCATGCAGGGCCGATGAGAGACGCTTTCCTGCATGCCCAGAGGTCTGAGCTGGTGCAAGAGCCCCAGATCAGGCCCACATGGGCATGCAGGACCAGTTGCTTTCCTGCATGCTAGGAGGCCTGAGCCGGCACAAGAGACCTGGATCAGGCTCGCATGGGCGTGAAGGGCCAGCGAGAGCCATTTTCCTGCACGCCCAGAGGCCTGAGCCGGCATGAGAACCCCAGATCAAGTTTGTTCCTGCTGCCTGTCCCTGTGGCTGTCTCCCTCTGCAAGGTAATTATTCTCTTCTTCCTATTCTTTTGACTTGAGACTGAAGGGTAGGGATTGGGACTGGACTAGAGGCTGGTGTTAGTTTGTTTTTGTTAAGTGCCTTCCTTGTTTTAGGACTTGAGACTGGACATCAGGGTAGAGAATTGAGACTGGGCTAGAGGCTGGTGTTTTGGGGGTTTGTTTGTTTTTTGGGGTTTTTTTTTAAAGTGCCTTCCTTGTTGCAGGACTTGAGACTTGACTGGAAAGTACAGTGTTCTTGAGATTTCAAGGACAGCTGAAGAAGAGTCCTTTGCATGGCTCCCTTGCAAAGCTTCTTCAGACACAATTCTGGGGTTTGTATTTGGACAAGGTGTCAGAGCCTTCTCTGCCAAAGTGTGCTAGTGCATCATCAAACTACAAACCCCAGGATGCCATAAGGAGCTATGCAAAGAAAATCCAGTTTTGACCTGGATTATCTCTGTACTTTAGTACATGGCCCTGTTTACACAGGCGGGAAAATGTGGGATTAATAATCCACATTTTCCTGCTTGTGTAGATAGGGCTTTCATGTCATTTTCATTCTGGGGAGATCCTGAGGCAAAATTATGACAATTGTCCTGGCCAGATTTCTTCAAAGGGAGGTTTGCCTTTGGCTAGGCTTTTGCTAAGGCTGAGAGAGGGTGTCTTTCCAAGGTTATCCTTGCCCTTTTGTTTTGTTTCGTTTTGTAATAGTCAATCCAGGAGATGGCATCATCTCAAGCATCCTCCAACATCTGGAACTACTTCCAAATTACATGTAATTCTTAATAAGAAGTATATAAGTATGTTTTCCTGAAAGTGAAAACTATTATTTAATTTGTTTTTCATTAAACAAAGATGTGAAATTCTGCTTCAAAACACTTTTCAATAGAAGTGCTTTGTTTCCCTTGCGTTTTAAACTCTTTTGTAAAAAGGATTCGAAAGATTCAAGTTTCGTGGATTAATAGAACCTTCCAGGGATTCGAATTCAGAAAATTCTGGATTCGGCCCCTCTCTAGTTTTGTTTTTGTCTTGCTATTGTAAGAAAGAATAATGGAAGATGAGTGTATCAGAGTAGGAGGCAGGAGCACAACAGTAAGAAAAAGAATAATTAAAATGCTAAAATCACTGGCGTTTTGCCACAGAAATACTAGATATTCTGGCTGTTTTATATGCAATGTTATAGCCACAATTATGTAATATAAATCAGACCTTACAGGTATGTATTAAGTTGATATAGTTGTACATATACACAACCAGAAATGATAGGACATTAATAGGAAAACTTGAACAAATTAGTTTTGCCATTGGATTTGCTCACAGATCTTATATCTTGACAAAAGTGCATGTATTACATACAACAAGAAAAGATGGAGTCCCTTAGCCACTGATTCCCTGCCGAACTATAGCCTGTGGCTGCACCTTTAAAGCCAGAAGCTTTGACTTTCCAGAAGAAAAGAGGTATTGCTTTCCATCCTTCCAAGGTATGCTTCTCATCTCTCTGCCTCATCTTTCTTGCACCGTCCCTCCCCACTCCACTTCAAACCCTGGGAAAAACCTCACTAAAGAAACTTGCCGACCAAGGGACCGTTTCGTTGCATTGTGTTTTCCAGCTAGACCTGAACAGACTGAAATCAATGCAGCTCCCTTATTCTGCCCCCTCTTCCTTTTTTTTTTGGTTCTTCTTAGTTTGTACCCTCTGCCTTAAACAAGCCCAGTTTAGTTACATCCCCATAGCAATGAAGTGTCCAGCAGCTTCTGTTTCTTGTAAAAACACAGGGTCTTTTTCATGGGGCTCAAGTACCCCGTCAGTTCAAAATGCCCAAAGTGTGTGTGTTCGGGGGGTGCAGTTTTCAGAATCAAAATGCAGCTGTTTTAAGGATTTCTAATGCACTCATCACCATGGTATCTGAGTGCTTTTGTATCAATATAATACATGACACCAGGCATCCATTGTGGTGTAGAACTACAGATCAGAGTTACTAGAAAATTGCTTACATAAGTACTAGAAAATAAGTATGCAACGGTGTATGTGAGTGAGAGAGAATGAACATTCGCATGAGCTGAAGCCTAATAGTGCAATTCTAAGAATCCTTACTAGGGAGTAATCCTCATTGAACTCAGTAGGAATTAATTACCTATGGAAAGAAACAAGATTTCACTGCATGACTAATCTTTTGGACCCACTATAGCTGTAGTAAGTATGCTAGTATCAGTAAAGGACAGTGGATCTAGGCTTTCATTAAAGTAGTTTGACGCTGCAAACATTTGAAATTCACACATGTTATACTGATGGTTGATACCATTATTGGAGTTCAGTTAATGATTTTTTTTTTCAGTTTAATATGTTTGAAGGGTTTTCCATGTTACTCAAAAAGACAGGAAAATGCAGCTGCCAGGGGTCATATCCTTAACAGATATGTTGTTAGGCAATTTAGATTTGATGTAGTATCTACACTGTGGGTAGTTCCAGAACTACTGCTACCGTGGAGTTAGATGGCTGTCAGTAGCAGAGTGGTGGGCCAAAGTCCCCAAATTTGGTTGTTTTCTGGAATATACTCATGGAGTCTATGCATATGGAACTATTCAACTGAAGTGGCCATTCTAACTTACAAGTACCTGGCAACCAATACCAAGCATACAGAATGATAAAACAGGAATGTATCTTAAAGTCCATCTAGTCCTACCTTCTGCTACAGAGAAAGTATTTCAAAGCATTTGTTCTTATACCTGTGAAGTGACAGCTTCAACAACTGCCAATTTGTTTCCAGCCATAATTCAGAGGGCTGGTTATGACCTATAACGCCATATATAAATATATGACTTGGGGTCAAAGCTATTTAGAAGACTGGATTTCCCATTTAAGCCTGCCCAGGTCCTTTTGACAGCATCTGTGTGTGTGTGTGTGTGTGTGCACGCACATGCATGCACATACGAGTATGCATAAATACAATGTGCAAAGACTGTCCTTTTAGGAATGAGTTGAGATTTCTTCTTTTATTTCTTTGAATGAGATACTAAATATCAGGTAATCTGATTGAATGCAAGATATGCTGAGCCTCAAAACTTTGTGAGACCCTCTGAGTGCAGTGAAAAGGTACGTGAGCTCATGTACCTTTCCACTCAAAAAAAAAATCTGAAAGAACATTCTTTGATGTTCTTTTTTTTAAAATATCATTTCTTTTTTAAAAACAATGATTTAATTGATGTGTGTTACTGAGTGATGGACCATGCAAATTATTCTTCTGCCATCCTACCTTTTCAGCTGTTTTTCAAAGGTCCCAGTTTCTCTCCCTTCCTCCCACTTTCCCCCTTTGACCTCAACTTACTTCAGTTGCTGTGAACTGAGTTCAAAGTGAAAAGTAGTTTATGCTTAACTCAGCAGCAAGGAGAGGAAAGAATCTTGCCTTTACCAGTCAGCTCAGACAAAAAGAACTGCCGCAGCTCTCCTAAGCTTGGGTGTTCCCCCTCATTAATCACTTTTGTTATCTTGACCACAGTCTGATGTTTCCACATATATCCTAGTTTTCATCTATGAAATGTTGGAAAATATTAGGTTAAAATAAGAAGCAATGATCACAGTAGGAAAGGAAGAGGAAAGCAAAGGTATAACAACCAAACAAAAACTTTCACCTTGCAAGGGGCTCAGTCTTGTGATGCTGGCATTATTAGCACCATCCTCAAACTAAGGATTCTTAAACTTTCTACCAGAGAGCTGAAAACAACTAAGGTTCAGCAGATACAAAATGTTAGTGGCAGGTGTGTGTGAAGTCAGTCACAAAAGGCAGTGGATAGAGGCAGAGTTTGGTACTATCAGCTAACTGACTGAAAAAAATTCATATTGATATCTAATCCCACTTTGGAAATGGCTAAGTTGCTTGCCACAGTGATGTCTTTGTAGCAGGGAGTTCCAAAATTCAGCATTCCTCAAATTAAGTAGGGACTCTGTGTGTATGTCCATATTCAGAGTTCACTGTCCCTGTCACAAACCCATCTTGACTTTCTGGCAGGGTATGGAAAAAAATCATCATAATAAATATTACACATGAATACATATCAGAGGAGTGGGAAGAAGTGCTATAAGAAAAAAGTCATATATAAGGCAGCATTATAGTAGAACTGCCATATATTCAAACACAATCAGTATTAAAAACATGCACATAGTAGATTGTGTCTGAACATGATGGTTGTCTGTTATGGAAACACACACATATGCACCCAAGAAAACATTACTTCAGAATATATATTGCACCTACATACAAATTCATCAAAGGATATGAGGATGGGGAAGTGCTATAGGAAAGAAACTGCAACAGCAAAATAATGGAAGTGGCATGTTGTCTATTTTCTTGTGCAGGCCTTTTCCCTAGGAAAAGTTAAAACACAGAGAACAATTTAAAATGTTGAAATATGATATACTTGTTGCACAATAACTCAGTCATCAAGTATTTACATTTCCTGCATAGTGAAATTAAATCCTACTAATGTTAGTTCTGCTGTTTTTCTTTCTTTCTTGAGAACAGGGCTAGAGTTAATTTTCCAAACAGCCATATCAAAATATTTAAGGAATAAGAAAGATGTAGCCAATCTATTTGGACTAATACTCCGTGCTTCTGATCAAGTGAACAATTATCTACAAAAGTTAATCCTTTGTTTTATGAGTCTTCAAGATGTCATAGAACTCTACTGTTTTGCAGCAAATATGAATTAATAATGCAAGTATCATGTCTATCATATAAAAGACAATTCACCTTCCCTTGGCTGAGGACAGTTTCAGATTTCTTCCTCTTATAAAATCTTCTACTTTTGTGGAAACTACT
Organism: Ctenosaura bakeri; assembly: GCA_948474755.1. Classification (NCBI taxonomy): domain Eukaryota; kingdom Metazoa; phylum Chordata; class Lepidosauria; order Squamata; family Iguanidae; genus Ctenosaura; species Ctenosaura bakeri. Next base: position 719,415 of record CAOLHI010001270.1, read on the forward strand.
CTCCGTACATTCTCCTGTTACCCTTAAAATCAGCTATATTCATTTCTGTTCTGTACCTTCTTTGTAGCATGGGCTAGTGGTTTGAGTGTTGGACTATGGCTCTGGAGCCCAGTATTCAAATCTTTGTTCAGCCATGGAAACCCCCTGTGTGACCTTGGGCAAGTCACACTCTCTCAACCTCAGAGGAAGGCAAAGGCACGTCCAAGAAAACCACATGATAGAGCTGTCTGAAGGTTGCCACCAGTAAGAAACAACTTGAAGGCACACAACAACAACAATCTTTTATTTTCTGGCTTGACCCACATAACTGAGCATGAGAAGAACAGATGTAAGAGGAGGATTGAGGTCACCTGATTTGAAACTCTATTTTGCAGCCTGTTGTTTGGTTTGTTTGGTTAAAAGAAAGAAAGGTGTTAAGAAATAAAAGTTTACTAGAATTGGAAGGGCATGACCTAAGGTTTGGGTGACATGTATCTTTATAGTACAGCAAACTGAAGGTGAATGTAGATTTTAATAATTTGTAGACGTACCTTATTAAGAACATGGAATAGATATAAATCCAGGTTGTACTGGAAAGTGCCTTTCTAAGTCTGAGCACAAGAAGCTCATTATAGAGGCAAAAAAACAAACAAAGAAATAACAGGGAAAGAAAAATAGTTAACCTATCAAGAACTCTTGGAGAATTACCAAGGAGAATATAAAATTAAATTGAAGGAGCAGTTAGTTCCAGAGGAATACAGCTTCCAATGGTTTTCGTATCAACAGTTATGTTACCCTGATTTCTGGGGGTCCCGTGAGGGACACCTAAGAGTACTCCAAATTATACAAGTTGGGGAAATTAGTCAAAGAGCACAAGCTAGCAATATGAGAGGCAGGGCAACGGAGCGAGATCTTTTACTCAATGTCTACGGGGTCAGGCTGAGTCAAGGAGCAAACAGAAGTGAAATAATATATATATATATATATATATATATATATATATATTTAAATACAGTCAAACAGTGTATGCAGCACACTCACTCAGATAACTATAGAAATAAAGGTTGGAGTGGGATAGAGGGATTTGTAGAAGAGTTGTTGGTTTGGGTGATACTACACCTGTCCTGAAGCCCGGATAGTCTGCAGCAGAAGTTCGGAGGTATGGAGTCTCAGTACGTGAGACTGAGGGGAAGGCTCACCAAGCAAAGCGGCAACAAGGCGGGATGGAAGTCGGGAGCTATTCGAAGAAGCTCTCAAAGTCAGGGGTTTTTATAGGGGAAAATGTGGCCGTAGGCTAGTCCGTACTTGGGAAAAACAATGAGTTTCTGGCTGGAGACAAAGCCTCCGAATGGTCAGAATTTAACATGATTGAGTTAAGTCCGAATTATCAATAGGGTAGACAGTATGCAAATGCAGAGTGCTTGACAGATGAGGATTTGTCTAATCAAGCTGCCTGCTCGGGGCAGGGAGTTCTTTGAAAGTAGCGTGCATACATAATAGAGTACTTGCCTTTGAGGTCTCCTGAAGCGGTGGGACGGCTATTTCTGGCCTGCCTGTATTTGTTTGGAGTATTACAGGCCGTGCCTGTCTGCGAGCTTGTCCGGGGGACCTCGCAGCACGTGAAGAGGAATAAGTAAAGAAGGCCAAATTATTGATATCAAAGTGATATCTAATATCCTACAAGTCCGGGCTAGAAACTGTGGTAACAATTATTTGAAACATTTAAGATGAAAGAGTCACTTTTGTTTTGAACAACAACAACAGTTTGAACTGCAACCATGTACTGAGGATGAACATGTGATTGGTAAAATGTATAACCTTTTGCTGAAATTTGAGATGGAAGATGAACAAGTGAAAGACTGTATAGTAAAATGGGCTAGGAATTCTGAGTATGATATACAAAATGGAATAACGAGAAAGGATATGGATTAAAGGATTAAAATTTACATTATGTTATGATCTTAAAGAGGATTTTTATAAAGTAATGTATTGTTGTCACATGATGCCACAGAAACTGTTCAGAATGAAGAAGGATGTTTCAAATATATATTGGAAATGTGAACAGCAAGAAAGGACATTTTACTACATGTGGTGTAAAAAGGCTAAAAAGCTCTGGTTCTTCTTCGTGGTCTCTGTGCCTTCATACACTAGGAGCTTTAGCGCCTGCGCGGTAGCGTTCGGAAACTTCTAGAGCTTGTTCGCTTGGCGGGAACCCCTCCCCCACGCCGGTACTGCGCATGCTCCTCCCGCCGAGCAACGGTCTCTCCTCAGTTCTTTCTCGTCCGCCGTCGCGTACGGAAGGTTCTTTAGTTTGTTCCTCTCACTTTTGTGCTTGGCTTGCTGTTTTCACGGTTTTACGGATTTTGGACTGTCTCTGACCTCTCTTTCGGACTTCCCCTTCGGCTTTGGTCTTTTCGGATTTTCGCTGTTTGGCGTTCTTCATCTTATGTCCGCGCTCTTTAAGAAGTGCGTGTCCTGCGGGCGCAAGGTTGCCCTCAACGACAGCCACAGGGAGTGTCTCTTCTGTTTGGGTGAGTCCCACAACATCCGGACTTGCCCAATTTGCCGGGATTTTACTCCCCAAACTCTCCGCAACCGGTCCGCGAGACTCAAGTCTTATTGTTGGGAACAGTCTCTGCGGGCGATAGACGAGACCTCCACTTCCAAGATGGCCGACAAGAAGACGACCACGCCATCGACGGTATCGGCGGCTGCCGTTCCATCCACCTCGTCGGTATCGGGCTCGGTACCGGCGAAACGCCGATCTCGGCGCTACCGAGGATCCCGAAGCTGTCGGCGGCTGCCAAGTCAGCAAAAGGATCCTCGACGGCGAGGAAAGCTGAGGCTCCCCTGACGGAGACGCCTGCTAAAAAGCGCCCTGCTCCGGACGGAGGCAAGGGCAAGGAGAAGGAGAAGAAGAAGAAGAAGGAGAAGAAGCGCTCCCCGGCTGGGGACGTTCAACCTCCTACTCCTCCTCCTACTCAGCAGCCTTCCAAAGGGCGAGGCGAGTCCGTCGATCTCTCGGAGGATGAGATCGAGGACGTTCCCCAACAGCGCCCGGACTCGCCTGTGGCAGACCCTCCAACCCTGGTGGAGGAGCGCCACCGCCCTCCTAGCCGTCGCAGGTCGGCCGACCTGCAGCAGAGAGAGCCCTCTGCTTCTCCGGAGCGGCGTTCGACCTCCTTCCGGTCCCGGTCCCGCTCTTCCGAGCGTCCGGTGGCCTCGCCGCCTCCTAGGGAGACAAGAGAGGAACAACCTCGCTCGTCTGCCTCCAGATACACCTCGGCGTCCTACGTGGCCAGGTACGCGAGGGAATCTGAATGGAGAGAGCGCCCGGCCTCTTATCGGTCACATTCACCATCGTACCGGGATCGGTACCATCGTGGCCCGAGTCGCTGGGAGACCTTCCGGAGGTCCCGGTCACCTCGTCGACAGCGCGAATCGCGCTCGCCTAGAGGGGACGAGGCTCGGTACCGTCGACGCCGAAGCCGATCTCCGTCGGACCGCCGCTCCTTCAGCCGCTCTCCCTCTCCTCGATATCATAGGGCGAGGGAGCCTTCACCTCGGTATCGGGCGATATCGCCACCTCCTAGGGTCACGGCAACGGCGACGCGCCCTACGGAGTCGGTGGTGACTGAGCGGGCTACAACGACATCAGCCTGCCAGACTACCCCTGTCACCACTACGAAGGTGAAGTCTGTAGTCATCCGGCCCAAGCGGGACGCTGCTGCTACCACCGCCCCGGCTGCAGAGAAGCCTAGGAAGGCAACACCTGTGGCGACTGCGAAGGAGCCGGAAAGCGAGCGGCGAGAGGACTCACCGACCTCAGAGTCGTACGACTCGAGTGTGGAATCAGAGGTGTCTGAGGCGGCCTCCCAGGAGTCTCCTCCGCTGGGATTCGGGGACCCGATCCCAGATTCTGCTCCAGAGGACGTCCACCAGTTCTCTGCGATGCTGCTCCGCATGGCTACTACCCTCGGCCTTAAGATCGCCGATGCGGAGCCGGAGGACGACGATCCAGCCTTCTCTGTCTTCGAGGAGAAGCGACCTTCCACGGCCCCGCTGCCTCTCCTGCCCCGGGTATCCAGACTGGTGAAGGCCGCCTGGGATAGGCCGGCCTCGGCTCAGCCGATACCGCAGCGGTTGGAGCACCTCTACAGAGTGCAGAAGGATAACGCCAGTTATCTCTTTAATCACCCTGCACCAAACTCTGTGGTAGTCGAGTCGGCACAGACGAAAGGCTCCGGCAGGCAACACACCACCCCGCCGGACAAAGAGGGCAGGAAGTTGGACGCCTATGCAAGAAGGTTCTATTCCGCCGCCTCCTTGCAGATTAGGCTGTCCAACACTCAGGCTTGCCTCGCGGCATACCTGAAAAAGGTGCTCGATCGCCTGCAACCGGCGATGGAGGCGGTACCGGAGGACATCCGCCAAGCGTCCTCCGTGATCTTCAACGAGGCCATCTCCATCGCTCGGCAGCAGATGGCCTCCTCCAGGCACGCAGTGGAGATTGCCTCCCGGGTCATGGCGGGATCCGTCGGCCTGCGCCGCCATGCTTGGCTGCGACCGGCCGACATCCAGGAGGACACCAGAAGGAGGATTGAAGATCTCCCCTTCGACGGTGAGGGCCTATTCAATTCGTCCACAGACGAAGCTTTGGACAATCTAGTTAAGGCGAGACTTACCGCCAAGAAGATCGGCTACAGCCGGCCACGCAAGCCCGCAGGGCCTCCACCTTCCGCCCATCCTGGCGACGATCTTCCACCTCGTCGTTCCAGCGTTCGGCCCAGTCTGGACAGTCGAGACCGTCCTCCGGCTCATCGGCCAGACGCACGATTAGGCGACGCCCGGCTTCGTCCAAGAAGTCCTCCTCCGAGACAAAGTCTCGGTTTTGACATGCCTGGCAGGACCTACCAATACCCACTCTTCAGCCTACCATCAGCGCTCGGAGACCGACCGACTCTTGCTCGACATCTCGCGGAGTGGCAGTGTGTCACTACGGACTCTTGGGTGCTTTCCATCGTCCGTCTTGGCTACGCCATCGAGTTTCTCGATATTCCTCCTCGAGACGTTTACTATTCCACGCCGTCGAGTCCGGCCCTCCTGGAAGAGATCCAATCCCTCCTCCAGAAAGGGGCGATCGAGCAGCTCCCGCAAGAGGCCAAGACCACCGGCTTCTTCTCCAGGTACTTCACGGTACCAAAAGCCGACGGTACCCTCCGGCCGATCCTAGACCTCAGAGGGGTGAACTACTACATCCGCCCCAAAAGGTTCAAGATGGTCACGATACCGTCGATCCTGCCCTTCCTACATCGAGGGGACTGGTTCGCCTCCATCGATCTCCGAGACGCATACTTCCATATCGCCATTCGCCCGCAGCACAGACGGTACCTCCGCTTCGCAGTCGACGACACCTGTTACCAGTACAAGGTGCTGCCGTTCGGACTCTCGACTGCCCCAAGGGTCTTCACCAAGTGCATGGCCCCGGTGGTATCCTTCCTGCGGACGAAGGGTGCTTCTGTCTTCCCTTACCTTGACGATTGGCTGTTGGTGGCGTCCTGCAAACAGAGACTTTACCACGACGTCCACATGACGTTGTCACTCCTGACCCGCCTTGGTCTACGGGTGAATCCGAAGAAGTCCCACCTCGAGCCGGCGAGGATCTTGGACTTCATCGGGGCGACGCTCGACTCGACCTCCGCCAGGGCGTACCTACCAGAGTCTCGAGCCCAAACCCTGATCCGGGCTGCCGCTCACGCGCGAACGGCCCCGACGTTATCTGCGAGAAGCGTCCAGCAGCTCTTGGGCTACATGGCTGCGACGACCGCTGTGACATATCTCGCCAGGCTGAGAGCGAGACCTCTTCAACACTGGTTCGTCCGCATATTCGACCCCCTGCGAGACGAACAGACTCTCCGACTGCAGCTGCCGGGAGACGTCCGCTCGTCCCTCCGATGGTGGCAGTCGCGACGCAATCTCATGTCAGGGATGCCTTTCCAACAGCCGACACCGAAGGTGACGGTAACGACCGACGCCTCCCTGTATGGATGGGGTGCCCACTGCGGCGATCTCAGAGTCCGCGACAGATGGACCGACGACGAGACCGCTCTCCATATCAACGCGCTGGAGCTACTCGCTGTCTTGAAAGCGCTACGGGCATTCCGCCACGTCGTAGCGGGGCGGACGGTCCTGGTTCTGACGGACAATACCACCGCCGTCTGTTACATCAACAGACAAGGAGGGACTCACTCCACAACCCTGCTCAACATTGCGCTCGACTTGTGGGAATGGTGCATTCGCCTGCATACGCATCCCGTGGCAGTTCACCTGGCCGGGCAGGAGAACACCACGGCAGACGCCCTCAGCAGGGACACCTCATCCCATCACGAATGGTCTCTCTCCGGAGAGGCGTTCAGACTGATTCGGGACCGCTGGGGCGAACCATCGATCGACCTCTTCGCGACCAGGGAAAACGCGAAGTGTCGCCGATTCTGTTCCAGAGCGGGCCACGATCGTGCCTCCATCGGGGACGCTTTCCAGTTTCCGTGGACCGGGGAACTCCTCTACGCGTTCCCGCCGTTCCCGCTGCTCGGCCGGACGATATCGAAGATCCTCGCCGACCGAGCCGACGCGATCCTGGTAGCCCCGTACTGGCCGAGGCAACATTGGTTCGCACCCCTGCTACAAGCCGCACGAGACGACCTGCTCCGGTTGCCACCGACACCGGACCTGCTCTCGCACTCCGGCGGCCGAGTCCTCCATCCGGACCTGCCACGCCTGGCCCTCCATGCCTGGAGGATATCGCACTAGACGATCCCGTGCTCGGTACCGTCCTCGTCGCGGCCAGGAAGGAATCCACCCGTCGCAACTATCAATACAAGTGGCGACGCTTCCTGACCTTCGCTAACGAGAGGAGGGAGCCGGTATCGCCTGCGGGGCTCTCTACCGTCCTGCACTTCCTCCTGCACCTCCGGCAACAGGGGCTGGCGTTTCCATCCCTGAAGGTGTATCTCTCCGCGATCGTGGCATACCAACCGCCACGGTCGGCTGCCTCGGCCTTCTTCAGGAACGATACCGTTAAGCGGTTCCTGAAAGGACTTCATCATCTCTACCCGCCGGTATCGCCGCCGCTACCGCCGTGGTCCCTCTCACTGGTGCTCTCGCAGCTGACAAAGCCGCCCTTCGAGCCGATGGCGACCTCGGATGATAGGCTCCTCACCATGAAAACTGCCTTCTTGGTAGCGGTGACCTCAGCGAGGCGAGCGGGTGAGATCACAGCTCTTCGATCCGATGAGCCCTTCACGGTCTTCCACAGAGACAAGGTGGTCCTGAGACCTGACATCTCGTTCCTGCCTAAGGTGGTGTCCAGTTTCCATCTCAACCAGGACATCATCCTGCCTGCCTTCTTCCCGAACCCGACGACACCGTTGGAGCGGTCTCTCCACTCCCTGGACGTGCGTCGGGCCGTGGCCTTCTACATGGACAGGACTGCTTCCTTCCGACAAACGCCGCATCTCTTCGTTTGCTATGGGCGACGTCGGAAGGGCCTCAAAGTGTCCACCCAGCGCTTCTCCAAATGGGTGGTGAGGACTATTCAACTGGTGTATGAGCTCGCGAGGAAGCCTCCGCCAGTCCTGCTTCGAGCCCACTCCACCAGAGCAGTGGCTACTTCTGCGGCCCTCCTGCGAGGAGTTGACCTGCATGAACTCTGCCGTGTGGCGACCTGATCCCAACCATCGACCTTCGTGCGCCACTACAGGCTCGACTGCCGGTCGCGCAGAGATGCCCGGTTTGGACGTGAGGTGTTGGCTTCCGTGCTGTAGGACCTGACCCGCCGTCCGACCGGTAAGCTACACAGTCTCCTAGTGTATGAAGGCACAGAGACCACGAAGAAGAAGAACAGGTTGCTTACCTGTAACTGTGGTTCTTCGAGTGGTCATCTGTGCCATCATACACACCCGCCCTTCCTCCCCTCTCTTTCAGGTCCCTGTAGGTTCTACGGCGGACGACAGAACTGAGGAGAGACCGTTGCTCAGCGGGAGGAGCATGCTCAGTACCGGCGTGGGGGAGGGGTTCCCGCCAAGCGAACAAGCTCTAGAAGTTTCCGAACGCTACCGCGCAGGCGCTAAAGCTCCTAGTGTATGATGGCACAGATGACCACTCGAAGAACCACAGTTACAGGTAAGCAACCTGTTCTTTCAAATACATACTTTGATGAAGAGGGTATTAAAAATTAATATGCAGTTAAAGTCAGAACATTTTCTTTTGGGATTTATCAGGAGGAATAAAGTTAAACTTGTTCCCTTACAGACAGTTTTTTGAGAGATTCCAGATGGATGTGAAAACTTATGGAATAGAACAAAAAGAGCAAGGAAGAATGTTGAAGTTACTGCGGGAAAACCCCCCTCACTATCACATTTATATCAGGAGATTTTATACCAAGAAAGAGAAGATGAGACAGTCAAATCAGCAATGATATCATGGGCTCAAAATGTCGGACATCCAATTCAATTAGAACACTGGGAACAGAGCTGGCAACGGACACAAAAATTTACTGCAGCTCATAACCTAAAAGAGAACTATTACAAGCTTTTTCATAGATGGTACATGACACCAGAAAAATTAAAGAAGATATATAATACGGGAACAGGGCATTGTTGGAAGTGTCATGAGAACGTTGGAACACTATTTCATATGTGGTGGTCATGTCCTAAGGCTAAAAATATTGGAATGATATACATAATATGATATGTAAAATATTGAAGGTTCAAATTGATAAGAAACCTGAACTGTACTTATTAAATATGATATATGTTAGATGGAACTGTTGCAAAGAAATATTGGAGAATAATGCTGTCTATGATTACGACAGCCTGTATTGCGTACGCAAGGCTATGGAAAACTGAGCAGATACTTACAATAGAGCAATGGTGGGCAACTTTCATTGAAAATTGAAATGCAGATATAGTCTCTCAGATATTAAAAGGAAAATCAGATGATGACATTAACAAAGAATGGCAAATTGTTCTGGAAATGTATTGACAGGCAACAATTCTTGATTCATGGTAGCATGAGTAGCTAGAAGTAAAAATCAGTGGAATATCATGGAACATGTAAAGCACGGTTGATGAGCAGGATCTATCTTGTATGTTAACAAATGTAATGTGATGCATAAATGTTGATATGTCAATGAAATAACAGTATTGAAATGCAGAGAGGTGTGGAAGATGCTGTAATAGTTTGGTAAAATGTACGATGTAATCATAATAAAATTAATTATATAAAAAGAACTTTTTCTTTTGGGATTTATGAATGACCAATTGGAAAAGAGACAATATATGATCACAGCAGCAAGACTGTTATATGCACAAAGATGGAAGAACTTAATATCATCTACAAGGGAAGAATGTTTGCTGACACTGACTGAGGTAGCAGAAATGGATAAATTATCCACTTTGATTAAATCATGGAGACATTTCTGAAGAACTGGAAACCTCTTATAGACATTTTCCAGAAAAAGAAGATAATTTGGCAGCTTTTGGTTTTGACAGTTACCGAGATTTTGTTAGCAGAAGAAACGAACAATGTAAATTTAGAGAGAGAAGTTTGATTGTACTATGTGTATGTATAACTACTGAAATAAAGTCAGAAGCCACACTTTCTTTTGGTTTGTATTTCTTCTATAAATTATTTTTCATTGTACTTTTTTCTCTTTTCTTGCTTTTTCTGTCTTCTTTTATTAGACTATATGCAATGTTTATTATAATTTGGAAAACAATTAATTAAAAAAAAAAGAACAGTCCTTATGAACTCCATAATCTACAATGTGGCAGAATTTCCACATTTTTAATGCAAACTTCCCGTTGTTGTTGTTGTTGTTGTTGCTGTTGTTGTGTGTTTCAGGTCATTTTCTGACTTACGATGACTCTAAGGTGAACATATGATGGAGTTTTCTGGGGGCTGAGAGTGTGTGATGCCCTCAAGGTCACCCAGTGGGTTTCCATGGCTGAGCAAGGAATGGAACTCTGGTCTCCAGGGTTGTAGTCTGACACCCAAACCATTACAGCACACTGGCTCTCTTATTAACACAAAATGCAAACACCTTATGCTACTACTAAAACAAGGCACATATCTGACCTTCCTCCTGACCAAATATATCAAACTGTTTCTGAAAGAATGCTGTTCAGACAGGCAGCCAATCCAATCCTAGCAAAATATATGCAGAAAAAAAAATTTTTGGAGGTTATTTATAATACTGTAAACAACCCATTTCTTACATTTTCTATCTCAAAACCAACACTGACCACCCTCAGAGCAATCTTTTCAACTGTGTTAAATTTCCTCTCAATCCACTGAACCATTTTGTAAGTATAACCTACTCCATAGTCCGATATTTCTGATTATAACAGCAGATTGTGATTCTTACAACCCACCCTTAACACAGAGCTGCAACTAAAGCCTAATTAAACAGAGTCTGGCTTGATACTTTTTTTGGGGGGTGGGTGAGGGTGATGCTTTTCTTTCTGCTTCTCAGAGTCTCTTGTCCTTTGATAGTCAAGTCTGTACAAAACATGAACAGGGGAGGGTTCCAAAAACACCTGTTCTTTGGAAGAAATGGCAAGTTGTGCAGTGTAACTGAAACTGCTTCCCTTTATAGTTACAAAAACAGAACAGGTTTCCAACAGCTGGCCCAAACTGTGCAACCACACACTTAAGGATGACTGGGTTAATTGGGCTGACCAATGGCGATAGTTTCATACATCTACACAGGGGGCTATTCTACCATTACCAGAGTAAGCTAGCTGCATCAGACAGTAGGGGCCAGGGAATGGTGATGAAATGTTGGAGGATAGAACTGTGTGTGTGCTGTAGGGCCACCTTCTCCTCCCCCCTTCCCCAAATCCGATTTTAAAGGAATTGTACTGCCTGCCTATACACTTGGTCTGAACTCAAGGCAGTGGTGGTGACATTTGAAGGTCTAAGTGGCATGGATCCCCAGTACTAGCCTGCTGTTCTCAGGCACAGCAGAGGATGCTGTATTGTCCTGAAGGTTGCCCATCTACCTTCTATTTGTGGCACTGGAAAAAGGAAGAAATATTTGTTCTTTGCCTCAGGCAGCATAATGCCTCTAGATATCTTACACTCTTATCTTATTTATTGATCACATCAAGAATTACAGAATTGTACATTCCTTCACTTTGTCTACATGGTTTTTATGCTATCATTCAAATGGAAATGTGAAGGTGGGGGGAGAGGGCGGGCAGATCCTTGTCAACAGTTGCCATCATGCACAACTGGAGTTGTGACAGTGGGAATGAAGAAATTTGCCTGCCTACAGCCAGGTACAACACAGCAACATGATACCTGTGGTGCTAGTTCCCTTCTTTACCATGGTGGGATGCAGGGCAAAGGTCTGTTACAGTTCAGAGAAGCCCATTGTGACCTAACTCAGAATCAGCTTCTCCTTTTAATAAATAGCTCGTGTATACACAGAAAGAAGGTAATGTTAAAAAGTTTTCAACTTTTCTGTTTATTTTTTTTTCTGGCTACAGAATTCTAAAACATTTTTTAAATTTTTTTTTTTTAAAAGCGGTAATAAAACATCCATATTCATGCTGACTGAGGAATTCTGGGCCTTATAGTGCATAAGAGTTGTTTCCTCAATCTGTATGTATGTATGTATGTATGTATGTATGTATGTATGTATGTATAATGGTCACATCCCTATATATATATATACAACTTAAGATTTCAACTACCCTAACAAGGGGGATATTTGAGAGCTCAGAAAAATACAGCAAAGGGCAATCAAAATTATAAAGGGACTGGATCAACTGTCCTTTGATGGAAGATTGCAATATCTGTGGCTTTTTAGCTTAGAAAAAAAAGGCAAATAAGGAGACATGTAGTGCAGGAGAGATGTAGTTATAGCTGCCAATTTCAATGCTTTTTAAAAGAGGACTGGGTAAATTCATGGAGGATGTGGCCATTAATGGCTACTAATTGGGATGGCTATACATCACCTCCATATAAGTCACAAAAGCAATATTCCTCTGTATATCAATTGTTGTTCCCTACTCCACTGGCAAGACTATAGCCCAGAACTCTTCACAAATCTATTTCTGTACTCTTATTGTCATTTTTAAGTTCCGAACCGCCCTGCCATCCAGGGTAGGATTACAAATGCCCAACATAGACTCCCCACTCTCTTTCAGACTGTTCCCTGTTAAAATATCTCATTGAACTAGTACACGTTTCCATACTATAAACCCCTTTTTTTTTAAAACCTAAGTTAACTGCTTTGCTTTACTTCCCCAAACACTTCTAGCACATCCCAGAACTCATCTCAAATGTTTAATATATTTCAACGTCTGCTTGTTGTCGCTTTAGAGTTCCAAGATGCCTCGCCACCATGAGTGGGACCGCAGTTCATCCTGTTATTTTCCATTTCTAGTATTTTCCATTTCTAGTAGCTTTCCCATATGCAAAGTCACTTATTCCAGGGGGATATACACTTTTGTAGCCTCCGATTCTAAGTCTTATTACCGACCCACTCTTATATTCACATCACAATCAAGGATCAAAAAAGAAGAAGCAGGAGGGTGCTCTCATGTCTTCATAATTTCAAAATTTGTCAGTCCTGGTCCTGAAGCTCAAAACTCGCATCATTATTTATTTGCATTGCCCAGTCCAAACTCTTTCTTCCATTATCTGAATTATAATAATTGTTAAAAATGCCCAATTTTGTAAATAGTCTTATTAAGCCAATTTAAGATATTTAAAAGTCAGAAAAATTTAAAATCCGGAAATTTAAAGGAACAAACAGCTCATTCCTCCACGTCTTCCCGATCTCTTTCCCTCAATGTCAGCCGCCCCTTTAAGAAACTCTGAGTTCTTACAGCCATGAAGCCAAAACTCACGCTGCTAGCTTTACTTCTCCGGGTCCTTCCCCCATCGCTCCTGCACCCTGTAGCAAACCATAATCGCTGTGGTTTTCACAGAAGCAGGGAATGAGACAGGTTAAAGTTTTCTTTCTTTGGTAATTTCATTGTTGCTTCTTTTAAAAAACTTGTTCGGCGGCGCTTGTGCCGCTCCTGCAGTGTCCCTCTGGATCCGTCGTCAAGGTCCTTCGACCCTCTGATGCCTGCTGCTCTCCCATCCGGGCAGAGCAGAACTGCACACCAGTTGTGGGGTCCCCTTCGGACCGCTTCTGGACCCCCTGTACCGGGGGGGTCTTTAGCCACCTCCAGATGACAAAAGAGGCGGCTGGATTCCAGCGGGAGGCAGCCCGGGGCTGCTCCATTACGGAGCTTCAATCCGAGCTGCCACTCGTGTCCGCCATTCGAACGGAAGGGAAAAGCCATATCATACTTTAAAGGTTCAAGTTCTTTTGGATTTGGTGGGGCAAATGTTCTAGCACTGAGAGCCAGCTGTCAGAAAGATTTTTGCATATTCCTTCTGTCTTAGCCACCAAAGCTGACACATGAAGGTCATCGTTATGCAGTGATAATAATCTACAAGAGAGACAGTCTTGCTCATCATTGGAAATTATGAGAGCGTTTGAAAATATGAAATATTTTCATAAGTATGTTTAGCCACACAGATAATGGTTCTAATCAGTACCTAGTTGGGCTAGAAAAGTAAGAGGACACCAGTGCAAATACTGGAAGAACATTGGAAACTGCCTTATACTGTCTGTCCATCTAGTTCAGTATTGTCTACTCTGACTAGAAGCTGTTCTCTGAGGTCTCTGGAAAATATTTTTTCCCTATCTTGCCCTGCATGGTGGTTCTGTTCCAGAGAGTGGTTTGGGGGAACTTCTTCTCAGCCCCATGGCTATTAACCTGTGGAGTACCGCAGAATTCTACCCATCCTCCTTCCACATTTATCTATATGAATCTACTGGGTGAAATCACAGAATCATACAATCTTAAGAGTTGGAAGGGACCACAAAGGGTGAGTGCCATCATTTGGTTGATGGCTGACACTTAGGCCTTTTCCACACTTTGATTTAGCGACGGGGCAGAGCGTCCTCCGGTGAGGACGTTTGCACTTAGGGGTGGACTGGGTCCAGACTGCTTTATGTATGTCCGGACTTCAGCCAGCTCCAGAACGCCCAGAACTGGTGGTTCACCGTACTATTGAAAGATGGTTTAAAAGAGGTCTTTCAATAGCACAGCGCACCCCACTCCGTCACTGCGCTAATGTATAGATTTGCAGGCTCACACCAGCACGAGGCTGCAAATCTTCCTGGGGCGGACTTCCAGCTGGCAAGCTTCTCCGGTTGGTGGAGAGCTTCCACCAACCGGAAAGCACCATTTTCGTCCCCGGGGCAGTGTGTAGCGCGGCCACGCACTGCTCCGGATCAGCCTGGATCAGCGGAGGGAGTGCACCAGCCCAGTAAGTATCAGAAGAAGTATCAGTTTTCCCCCCAAAGTGCGAAAAAGCCCTTAGCTGTACTTTTCCTAGTCGTTGGAATCAGCTGGAGTGGTGCAGGTTCTGAACCAGTGCCTGGATGCTGTAACAGGCTCCATGAGGAGCAATAAACTGAAGCTGATGAAGGAACTGTGAATTGGAGATTCCTGGCAGCCTAAACAGCTGTCTGATCTTGGAAGCTAAGCAGGGTCAGTCCTGATTAGTCCTTGGATGAGAGACCACCACCAAATTCCAGGTGCTGCAGGCTATATTTCAGAGGAAGGAACTGACGAAGCCACCTCTGAGTTTTCCTGACCTAAGGGGACCCAATGAAATTCATGAAGTGACCATAAGTTGACAGGAGACTTGAAGGTGCATGCACACACACACACACACACACAGGTCTAAGAACTGAGTATGCAATAACTCCTTTTACATTCCTCCTAGGGAACAGATGTGTAGCTTGGGTGCGCTCAGATTTGTATCTCAGTTGAAAGGTCTTCTGGACTCTGTGGCTAAGAGTGCTTGGACTAGCTTTGAATGGACTGCCAGGGATAGCCTTTTCTGAACATGAATTACCAACCTATAGCAGTTAATGCATTGGTTATGTCCTAATTAGATGACTACAATGCACTCTATCATGTGCCATCCTTGATGGCAACTTAGAAGTTGCAACTGGAGCAAAAAGCAGCAGTTAGATTACTGACCAAAACATCACAAAAACACATATAATGCCTATTTTAAAGAAACCATACTGGCTACTAATACACTTCTGGGCTGAATTCAAAGTGCTGGTGATGATATTTAAAGCCTTATATGTCATGGACCCTCACTGCTCAAAGGGTTGTGTATAGGCCTGCAGGAGGAGCCCTTTTCTGTTTCCCACTGGTGGGAGCAATCCATATAGGAGGATGTAGGACAGGGCTTTCCAAATGGTGAGTCACGACACATAAGTGTGTCACCTGTAACGTGTTGGTGTGTCGCCTCCCTGGCTGAGAAAGACCCTCCACCCGAGCCTGTCCTGCTACCACCGCTCTCATTGCAGCCTTTCCCTGGCAAGAGCAACGGCAGCAGGCAAGGACTGGGTGCCGCTGTTCTCGCTGGGGCCTTTCCTGGTGAGGGCAACGGCAGTGGGCCAGGATTGGGGAGGGCTGTCTTTCCAAACCTAGATATGCCTCTGGGTACCTCCAGTTTGCTAGTAAAATTGAATTACTGTGTCACAAAATTATGCATGTCAAAAAAGTGTGTCACCAACATGAAAAGTTTGGAAAGCTCTGATGTAGGAGAAAGCTTTGTCACAGAATGCCTTAGAGGCCTAACTGGTGCCAATGAGGGCTTAATTCCAGCACTAACTAAAAATATGAATTTTCATTAAAGTCTTTTGGGCTAATTGAGGCCATCCCAATTTATATTTGTGCATGGTTTTAAACAGTTTTAACTTGTTAAGTAGTTTGATATGCTTTTAAACCAGAGCTAAAACATGTACATGATTGTTTTCCAAATTGTATTGCATAGTTTGAACTGATTTTATTTTTATGCTGCTCAGAGAACCTCTGTCAAAGATCAAGAAGTACAGATGGACTGTCCTGAGTTTGGCTGTTGCTGCTGCCATCTAGTCTAACTATGCAAGGACTAGGGATGGGCAGGCAACAACAGGTGACCTCCATTGATGGAGTCCTAGGGCAATGGCCCCCTGCATTGTTTTGTGACAATTCTATAGTATTTCCTTTAATATGATCCACATTGTATCTTTTGTTGTTTTTCTTGTATTGACATCAGATTTTTTAAAACAAATTTGTTAAAACTGTCTTTTTATGATTAAGAACACTCAGGGAAATCAAGTAAGAGTAACAAGAATGAAGTTGCTGTATACAGAAGACATAGAGGTCTAGCAAATGCAGTTGCTGCTAGATGAAAAGGAACACAGAGAATTTTATAAGTAGAATGGAAAGGATATATTGGTCCAAAGCATATATTAATCAAGGTGCCTGGTATTGCTCAAATACATTTATCATAGGTATTTTTACAATAAATTCTCTGCAATCTCCTTAGCCAATTTGCTTCACCAATTTGCTTCAAATTTTAACACCTCTATTTAACAGCACCCTTTGAAATACTGGTGGACTGCTACTTTTTTCCTAAGCAATCTTCTTCCTTGTATAACAAGCTCCATTCTCCCTTCCTCATTCTTATTGCTGGCCTCTGAATGGTGATTTCTGAGAGGTGGGAACATCCAGAGTTTAAAAATCAGGTTGGGGCAGGTTTTTTGGGCCTGTTGACCTTTTCCCATCAAGCAATTTCTTCTGTCCCAGTGCAGAATGACAATGGGACCCAAAAGACAGAGCAATTGGAATCTCCTGTTTATACCATGGCAGATTTGGTACAAATTTGTCACATTTCCCAATCCCAGAGAGCACCTTGGAGCAGAACTGCCATGCAAAGCTTTCCTCCTTGTTCCGCTTTTCTGTTGTTGTTGTTGCCGCACTGCTGCTGCAGTTGCTGTTACTGTTTGTTTCCATTCGCTCCCCTTTTATTCTCTGTTTCTTTTCCCCCTTTCTTGACTCTGACAGGGGCTCCCTTTTGTCCACAACAAGCCCTTCTGATCTCCATGAAAGGCGAGCCCATGTCATTCTTCCAGATCATCATTGTATGACATGTTTTTATATCAGGCTGACAAAGGAGCTATTTGATCAGGGGGTATGGTGTGTGATTGTAAGAAATTCAGCTTGCCGGTGGTAACTATTGTTCCCAAAAGCGGCTCCCTGACCCCATTCTATTCAAGGGAAAACTCCCTTGGAGTGGCCCCTATTCATTGAGGAACACCAGTCCACAGTCTCACTCCGGGAGCATGCTCAATTCAGAAGCATGTCACTGATATTGCCCATCGGCCAGCATTTAACTCTTTCGTTGGCATTAGATTTCCAGCACAACAGCTGTTGTCACAGCAAAGGACTCAAGGGGTTAGAGAGGCATTCCAGCTCACTTCAGCTCATCTTATCTCGAAGAAACTGAACCTCCTTTTCAAAAGTCAGGTTGAAAAAAATCATCATTGGCTGCTAATGCTTTTCATACTGCCTGTCTGAGTTTCATGCTCCCATAATAATGGCTGGAAGCATTACATGATTAATCAGCCGATGGTTCTATTAATTCATTTTGCTTTAGGCTAAAAATGTGATTAAGACAAAGAGAAGAGTGTATTCCAAGATTAAATGGGGGCTACATGATTATTGTCTTATTGAAAATACAACATTATGTTTGGAACACCCAGCTGTCTACTGTCTAATTCAAAAATCTGAATTTTCCTTTACCAAGACTTCACCACTCATCTAAGTGGAGAAGAGTTGGCCCAAGATGTTTTATTGCCTAAGTCAAAGGACAAAAGACCATCTTTCCTGTCCACCATGCACCCTCCACTTTCATATACAGAAGTTAACTGGACTCCCAGTTGAACTTCATCACCCTGTGATGGGACAATGGCCCTTTCCGCACGAGGCTGGTGAATCGGTTTGTGCTGTTTCTTACCGGATTTTCTGGGCTCGAAACAAGGTGGACTTTCCCTCATTTCCTTCCGCACAGCTACTGCGTATGCTCCATTCTGATTCGGAGGAGTGTGAGTTCATGAATCCGCACTGCCTCTGCGATGGCCACTCCTGCTACTCCCCTCACCCCACCCCATCAGCTGTGATTGGCCCCCCCTTTTTGGCATGGTTTAGTATGTTATTGCGTACGTGCAAAAGTCCATACTACCCCCTGACCACCAATTCGCATTGGCACAAATGTACGTGCCTGCACCACTGTGAAAGTATGAATCAGATCGATCTGGAAAATTGGAAAACCGATTTCTTTTGGTTTTCAAATGGTGCACTTTACCACCACATGGGAGCACATTTAGTCAGAATTATGTGCGGAACAAAGGTAAATAAACTGAACCTAGTCCACTCCAACGTGCAGAAGACTTCCGTGGCAAGACGCATTGGCCCACCTTAATAACTGCATGCAGAAAGGGTCGTTCCTCTATCATATTTAAGGGTAGCAGTGTAGTTTAGGGGCAGAGGTGAAAAATATTCAGTCAACCAGATTGGACTGCAAGCCCCAGCAATGCTAGCTAGCACAGGAATGCAGAGAACTTGAGTCCAAAAACAACTGGAATGTTGAGTGATCCTTATCTCTGGTTTGTGGGATTCAAGAAAAGTTGAGCAGTACTTGCATGTCTGTCCTCTCCAGCAAGCCATGTTTAAAGTAAGAGCTGTATGTCCAAATGGCAACCCAGTCCTAGCTTTTGGGTACCCAATGGAAACAAAGGGACATGTACAATTTAATCAGTGAACTATATGATCCTCACTCCAGTTTCAATGTGTTTTGCAAGTTACTGCAGAAATATATATGTTTTGCAATCTCAGATCAGTTGTGTTCTTTAACCATTTTTTTCTAAGTTTTGATAAGAGTTCTAGGGATTTTTCTTCTTTTTAATTCAGGTATTTTCAGGTGGTGGGCAAGATGATAAAAAAATAATATTTATGTGTGTAAATATATATTTGCAGCTCTGTACTGATGTCTTTTTAAAAAAAAAATCACTTTCAACACAATCCGAATGTCAGAATTCTATCATGTGGTGGAGGAATTTCTACTCATGAAAATTTTGAATGGGAGAAGAGACACCCAGTAACAATTCCTTGAAAAATGTGTTTCTCCACAGCTAAGGATGCTCAGGAGGAAAAGTGGGGGTGAGGGTGGTGCTGCTGATGCCATTCCTTCTCCTCCATATTTGCTGCCTGAGACAATTTTTTTACTCTGTCTGCACTCTAAGGCATTCATTGTTAGCATATACTAGTGATGGAAGTGTCAAGGAACCTATTGCCCCTGTTGTTACAATTTGAAAATGAAGTCAAGGGCAAAAACATATTTAAAGCTGCTACTTTTCCGGGAAATCATTATCAAAGGCGAGAGAGAGAGAAAATGGCTGAAGAAAAGAGGCTCAAGCCACCTGCTCTTTCATTAGCTCCCTATTTTTGCTTTAAAAAATAATGTTGGAGAATTGTAACACATACCTGCATCTAACATTTAATTGGCTTTGTGTTCACTTGATCCAGCATAGTCAAGTCAATTTTAATTTCCCAGTTGTTACCTATGGTATTTTCAATGATACTGTCAATTAACAATATTCACTCCTCCCACTGAAACAGTAACAAGACATCCTATGTTTTATAAGAGCCCTGGAAGTACAAAAATTACACATCCAACATCAAGTTAGTTGCTATAAGTCCGTAATGGCCTTTGAAAGTCTCATCCCTAGTCAAACAGAAAGGCAGGTGGGATAGGGGAACACAGTGCTAAGTAAATGTTGGGGAACTCTTGCTTCACTTTTTAAATACAGGTTGAATAAATATTTTCTACAAATAGCTTAACATAATTCATCTTAGAATGGGATAAAAGGATGGGATTTGATTATCACCTCTCAAGGAACGTCCACCCTTCCGTGCAGGTCTGGATGAAGTCTACTATTCTTTGAGGCAATCAAGAATTGGGTCTCAACATGTGAGAAAAAATTCTTTGTAAAAATAATCGGGGAAGAAAGAGAAACAAATTTCAAAGAGGCCTGGGATGAGCCTGTATCATCTGGCATCCCACCAGTCCCAAATATCTGCTAGAGAAGTTTTGGTGTCATTGTTCCAGGATTTGAGGCAAAAGATGAGCCCAGGACCCAGATATCATGACATGGAAACATCAGTTTGATGGACTACTGAACCAATGTACCAGAGGCTATGCTGACTGGGATGTTCTGGGAGCTGTAATAAAAAATAATATTTCTGACTTATTTAGGTGATTGATCAGAACTCTAACACATAGCAATAGGATCTGCCCCATCAAAGTCAATACAGTCAAGACTATCCTTTTTACAGTTCAACCATGATGCCATTTATTTGTCTTTTTAAAGGGTGAGTGTTACATGCCTTCTGCTTTGGTCAGACATCACTTGGAATTCTGTTTCTAGTTCTGGGCACTACAGTTCAAGAATGATATTGACAAACTGGAACGTATCCAGAGAAGGATGATTAATATGATCAAAGCTCTGGAAACCAGGGTAACAACACAGAGAAAGTAGTTATACTTAGCTTAGAGAATAAAAGATTAAGAGGTGACAGGATAGCCATCTTTAAATATCTGAAGGAATGTGATGTAGGAGATGGAGCAAGCTTCTTTTCTGCTGCCCTAGAGACTAGATCAAGAACCAACAGATCCAAATTTCAAGAAAAGAGATTTCACCTAAACATTAGGAAGAACTTCTTTACTGTAAGATCTGTCCAACATTAGAATGGACTCTTGGAAGCAGTGGTTGGATGGGCATCTTTCAGGGGTGCTTCAATTGTGTATTCCTGCATGGCATGGGATTGGGCTGGATGGCCCTTGTGACCCCTTTGAAGGTTCTATGATTCTATGTGAATTAAACCTGGGGAGTCCTTAGTCAACACCCAGCTATTTCTTAATATGAAAGGCCATGTGAATAACAAGAGCAAGGCACTCCTACAAGAACAGCTGTGAGCATTGTCTATCTAATCTGTTATTTAATTTATACCCTGCCTTTCTCCCAATATAGGAACTAAGCTGGCTTATAGTGTAAGTTAAAGCAAAACAAAGCTAAAATATGTAATACAAAAGTTTAAAAGCATTAAAGAAAAACTCAGTTAACACATTAATTTAAAACAATTACAAACATCTTCAAAGCATAACAACAACAACACCTGCCAAAGAACATTTTGCTGATAATCAAATTTTCCCTTCTTAAAAGTTTGTCTACAGAAAGAAAGAAAAAAGAGGTTAGAAGTTATGGGAAAGGATGGAATGGTTTGAAATGGGGCACTTCATTGTTTGGATCCCTGTTTACAATATGTGAATGAGATTGGGTATACTAAAGCCTCAGCTGGAAGTGCTGCAGGTTCTTTGGTACTGCTGAATCTGCTGAATGTAACAGTGCAGTTGTATGCATCGTCTGCCCCAATGAAAATTCTGCTCCCCCTCGAATTAAATTTCCTTTCAGTTGCCAAATTTCTAGAATTGCACAGAGAATGAGAGGGACACTGAAAATTGTTCACGGATAGAATTGTTACATTTGCTATGTTCACATTCCCATGCTATCTTTGCCTGACACTTTTCTTGGGTGCCTGAACTGTATTTCTAAATGTTCAACTGAAGCTTTATGTTGGCGTAATGTTAGATAATTGGGGACAGAAGGAAAATTTAATGGTCAGGGGGAAGAATTCTTATTTGGGATGGGCAATACTTTTGTTTTACCCTTCTTCCCAGAGCTATACCCTGGTATTAGTCCCAGCCTCTTTGGCAATTGGTCATAGATTATTAGAGTCAACATTCGGAGGGTCAGAGGTTCCGTACACTGGTATATAGGACTGCAGTCTTTGGCCACAGTCCTATCCACACTTCCCTGGGATGAAACCTATTGGCTAAGCGGGACTTTCTTCAGAGTAGATAAACACAGATTTCCATTGTTAGTCCTGTAAGACTGGCACAGTTTAAAAAGCTGAAGTCCTGCATACAGATTGTATTGGACAAACAAAATGAAGCTCGAATGTAGTTTTGATATTATTTTTGTTTACAACTCTGTTTCTCAATAATTTGTAATGCCATCAAAGACTGTGTTGTCAGAATCAAATATGACATTCTTATTCAGATCAGAATTCCATTTTTTTTCACATGGAATGTACACCTCACTTTTCTTTTCCAAGAATGATCTATGGCAGCTGACAGTAGGAACCTTCTGCACCAATACAACAGTATCAGTCAATACAAAAATCAATATAGCAATTACCTATGTATGTCTGAATGTGTGTGTATGTGTGTGTGTGTGTATAAAGAATATATTATTATACATTTAATTGTGTTTTAACTTTTGTACTAAGAGGTTTGTAGTTGTATTATGCATTTAAAACGTATATCTGCTTGGATGTTGTGCTGAGATAGGAGGGATATAAATTAAATAAGTTAATAAATAAATGTCAGCTCAATAGCTAGCAACAATATTTCAACAAGCAGTATCAACAGAATTTAAAAAGCCATTTTCAAGTCAAACATCCAAAATATCACAACAGAAAAAATTATGGTGACAGTATCACCCCAATAACCTGGTTGTTCAAATGTGTTTCTAGTTTAAAGATTAATGTAATACTGAGCAGGGGAAAAATCGAGAACCTGTTCCAGAGACTGAGATACTGGAATTAAAAACTGGTATGCATGCTTATTTCATGATTACATCCAAGCAATGAACATCTGCATCCATTGTCAAGGAGGACAGAAAATCTGTAAAATGCACAGAAAAGCAGTATTTCTTGTAAGGAATGAAATCAGAATGAAGCACTGGATCAATCCCTGGACCTGTTTCATAGAGTGGAAGAGAGGAAATTACAAAAGAGATTGGAGTACAATGTCTGAAGTCCTGTCACTTCAAAACTGTGCTCTAGAGCTATAAAAGGCTAAGATCCGTGGCATTAAAAAACAAATTACTAATCCAGTCTGAGGCAGTGAAGGCAACCCTAAGTAACCAACATATATTGACAAATGCTTACTTAGTTAAATTTTCATTTCTATATTTTAAAAAGTGGATTTAAGTTTGAAATAACAAGATGGACTACAAATTGATCTGTAATAAATGCAGTAAACAAACAAACCACAATGGAGACTGTTGAAGCTGCTGTCCCCGATGCCATCATCCCAGGTCATTTCTGTAATAAATGCAAAATTTCTCAACCACTCCACCCTAATCTTCAACAAAGAGAAACATGGTAACAAAAGTACAGCAGGGAAAAAGAACAAATATGATGTAGATGTGATAAAGGGCCGGAATTGAGGAGGATGGAGGGTCTGATTTCTAATAGCCATCTTGTTTCTCTTGTGACTCTGAGTAACAAAGGGAGATATTGTAAAACTGATTCAAAAATGAGATAGGAAAAAATTGTTAATGATTGTTCTTGGAAGATCTCCCCTAAACCAGTATGATAAATATCAATGTATTTCACTATTACTCTGGATGTCTTTTCCCCCCTTCCATTCCCTGTGTTTGCAAGTGCCTTTTTTGACCCATTGATCTTTGAACTTGAAGGCTTCTTGGGGGTCTCTAAGGATTTGGGACACTTTAGGTTTATTTTAAGCCTCATGCAGGAACTGCTGATGGATTGGTTTTTTGCACTATTGATTGTGGCCCACACTCTCAGAATTACTTCTTCATCATTTTTCTCCTTTGTACTCTCAGCTTTCTATTATCCGCTCAAGAGAGGACAGTGCAGAAATGTGTGTGTGTCTCTGTGTGCCATTGCCATCTTCTAATGGTCCACGTCTGGAGTTACCAAAGAAACAAAGAGCATGGCCTCAGGTGCTAAAAGCCACAGAACTAGATGACCACCAAGTTGTTAGCCTTTCCTTTCTTCCCAAGTGTGTCTCAGGCTTTAGCTGTGGGTAATGTTTGTCAATGATGCAGTGCTCCCTCTGCTGGCAAAGAACACAAAGTACGAATATGGTTGGCTCCTTGCTTTCCTAGTAAGCCATCCACCGGATGCTGCTGCCATTCTTAGCACACAAATCACCCTGCAGCCACCTGTGCTTATCATAATTCTACGAGGGATTCCACCCAACGTTTCCTTGTCATTTGTTGTCTCCACAACTGAGTTGCTTATAGAACATGGAGGTATTCCTTTGTGCATTACTGTCAATTGTCATCCAAAACTGTATTTTTTCCAGACTCTACTGCTTGGTTTTCTTCACTAGGGATGCATCCACATCAGAAACTTCCCTGCTCTTGATTCTAGTTCACAGAGCAACAGCCACAAAAGCCTCTGTGCAAAGTGATCTTGTAATACCTCTGAGACTAACTGAGAAAAAGAAATGGGTAGCACAAGCTTTCATAGACTTAAGTCTATTTCATCATATGCAGTTGGTGTCTCTCAGTCTCAAAGGTGCTACAAGATACCTTTGTACACTGATCCAATCTACCACAAATAACTTTGTGTGTGTGTGCATGCACGCATGTGCATGCATGTATAATAAGTTCAATGCGGCATAGAGACTTTTCACATCTCTGTCGACTCTTTGCCCAAGTTCAATGTACAGTGTAGGCACAGCCAACAGTTCTCCACATGTGATAGATAAGTGGGCAATTCTAGATCAGCTGGGCACAGAGAAAGATGTGCTTTCACAGGTCGCATTACATCATTTGTTTCATTTATTCTTGGTTGGAAAATTGTTGTTTCTCAAACAACTGGCCAGGGAGAGGGTTGTAGCTTGATCAGGATCATGTTAGGATGATGTTCACTGACCCTGCTGCTGTTCCAATCTTGATTCCTCCAAACATATCTGGTGTTCAAACTGTGGTAAGACAGAGGTGTTGTGGTGGGAGGATGAGGGTATTACCCCTCCAAATAAGAATTCCCCTCCTAACATGAAATTTTCCTTCAGACTCCAAATTTCTAGGATTGCAGTAACATAATATTTCAGTCAAGCTTTTAGAAATATAGTTTAGACATCCAATGAAAAGGACATGGTATAATCCTATAAAACCTAAATACTACTGATGCTTGATGAGCTTACTAAAACATTGTACATGTACAAGGAAGCCTTTCTACTTCAGGATTTCATGCTTCAGGATTCATCTTTGGTGCACCTACAACTGTATGTTAAAATTCAGTCTCAGCTTTGAGATATGTGATGGCATTATAAATTCCTTCAGTGCCTCATCAGAGAGAAGCAAGTTTAGGAATCTTGGCTTATGAAAGTAACCTATTTGAAGGAATTTCAAGTGGGCAGTTCTCTTAATTTTTTTAAAAAAGTAAGTTCCTCTAACCACTTGAATATTGTTATTTTAAATTGATTTGCTTTGTTGGAAACCTCACAACATACTTTCGAATTAAAAGGCATTAATAGGGGATTTATTTTTGTCATTACCTATGAAACCTTTCTTTCCGCAGGAAACTTTTTTGTAGAAATGAAGACCTAAACCTTTCTGTCCACTCTCATTTTTATCTCTGCCCCACTCCCGTGAAAATTGTCATGCTGTACCTCTGTGGAAAGGGTTCAGATTTGCTCTGATGGGAGCATCTGCCACATACAAAGAACAGTTGAGTTCTCCCCACAATCCACATTGTAACTGCAGCAGAAGAATAAAAGGTTAAAACTCCCTTTTCTACATGTTACAACTCCCTGTCCACCTTACACACAGACACTGGTTTCACTATCTAAGAAAGAAAAGGCATGTATTGAGGATAAACTCCACAAATAATATCACATATAGTCTGGTTTAAGAGAGGAGTGGGCAAACTGGGCCCCCAGGGACCCTTGGGACCCCCAAGTGCAGCCCTTGAAGCTTCCCAAGAGTCCCCCAAAGCCCCCATGTAACCATGAACACTGTAACAAATAACCTTGTACTGCACTTTTATAGGCTTCAAAGACTTGAGAACCTACATAGCTTCCGCATAGAGTAAATATCTGCTGGCGGAGTTTTGTCATGCCACCCCTGTACTGAATATCAATATGATGCAACCTACGTAGATCACATAGGCTGACAACTCATTGTGCAACTGCAGTGTACAAAGACAATGCATAGAGGCAATGTGCATTCACATGCTATTCTGTGTACTTTAATGTGGTATAGTCCCACATATGCAACTTACTTTATGCTGTTGTCAGCTGGATACAATTGTTGTATGTTGTAAAAAAGAAAATTCCATATGTATAATGCAACTTATATCCATGTATATCATTAATAGGGTGTAAACCAAAATTTGCTGCTTCAGATGGCTGCCTCACTTTGCCTAATGATAGGGCTGGCCCTATAATGAGATGGTAAGTTTAAGTTTTAGATATACGTTTTTGGATGGCATCTACAGCTCGATATAATCAGAAATGCTGCATATTTTTTTTAAAAAAATTGCATGCATGTAAAATTACCATGTGAATGAGAAGGCTAGTCTGGAACCGTCCTCTCATATATGGAGAATGAAGAGATTTAATTTTTAAACATCATCATCCCACCTAAAGACTGAAGTGGTGTGTTCCAGATAGCCTTTCCTAACCTGTGGTCCCAGATATCGGACTGTAACTCCCATGATTTGTTATACTGGCAGGAAATTATGGGGATTATAATTCAACATTTTGGGGCTTTAGCTGAGAAAATCTGATAGAAATGTATCACCTTGGTGGGAACTAGATCTCTTTTCTTTTTACAGAGCGCAAATTTAAGGCAAGATGTAACCTCTTTGCTCAAGGTCACACATATGAAACAAAGAAAAATCCTAAAACCTAAAGCTCCAGCAGCCAGAATTTGGCTCACTCCACTTCTTCCAGAGGTAAGACCCAAATCCAAGCTCAAGGTTGCCTTTCTATACACACTTATCTTGGAGAAAATTCTACTGAACTCATTAGATTTTCTTCTGAGCAGACAAGCGTGGGCCTGCACAGTAATTTACTGAACCATGAGTTTGTCCAGATGGGGCAACTGTTCTCTAATCTTGTAATTCTAAAGATTCTTTTTAAGATATCCAAATGACACTGCTGTTGTCCTGGGTTATTTTCTGCCAATTCCTGGCACCAGTGCAACATTTCAGTCCCATCTTCATGTGGATTTTTTTTTAACTCAAAAACTTAGTAGTCTTGGGGGAAAGTCCTTTTCTCTTTTCTTTCTTTAATTTTTTTTCCTTATACCACTAAAGTGGATGAGTGCATCAATAAAATGATACTTTAGCATTATAACAATATAACCCAAAGACAAAAAAAGATCAGAGGAGAAAATTTTTCCTTGAAACCATAAGATAATCCCAGCAAGCCACACCTCATTTAAATAAACCTTTTGAAGAACCCTGGTACAGATTCAAGAAATTGCTGCAAACAGCACCCCCCGCATATATAGCAGTCAGCAATAGCAGTTACATTTCCATACCACTTATCAGTGCTAAGCACTTCCTAACCAGTTCACAATGTATTTAGCTAATTGCCCCCAACAAGTTGGGTACTCATTTTACCAACCTACAGAAGGATGGAAGGCTGAATCAACCTGGAGCCCTGCAGGATTAAACTCACAATGTTGTGGCTGCAGTACCAGCATTTAATCACTGCGCCACCAAGAATGGAACAAGTGGACATAGAAGTGACAACTGGTGAAACTTGGCAAACCTCAAGGACACGTATTGTGAGAACATTGCAAATGTGTAATATTCTTTCAAAAATTCTTTTCCCCACTCCATAGCACACAAGGCAAATCCCCAGAAGCAATGAATTTCAAGGGTGTTGTGGGTTCCTAACTCCTGTTTTCAACCACAATTTTCAATTAGCTCCTAAAAATGATCTCTAGAAAGAGATGTACTGCTATATGGTGAGGGCAAATCTAGTGGAGTACAGCTGCAGTGAGAATCAGAGAAGAGAATTCATTTGGTGACAGAAACATTCAGAAAAAAGGACTATTGACGGGGTTTGGCATAAACATAACCACCTACCCATCAAGACACTGCCAGCTTGACAAACTAATAACAAAGTCTCCTTCAATGCCAGAGTACAGCTGAAGTAAGCATTCTTTATTGTTGCTGGTTATGTCCAGAGCTTGGGTAAGTTACCTTTTTGGAGTACAGCACTCAGAATCCCCCAGCCAGCCCTGTGGCACCAAAAAAAGTAACTTTTCCAAGTTCTACTAAAACCTATCATTCAGATTAGAAGGAAGAAGGAAAGCAAGACTCTCACCAAACTATTGAGATATTCCCTTCAAACTTTACCTCCAAATGGCAAATTCCCAGAACCTCTGAGCTTTGAGGATGTTGTTGATTTCTAATTCCTATCTATGGTTTGCTCCTAAAGAGCATCACTTGAGTCATCTGGTTTTCAATAGTTCAGCTTCCAAGTTTATCACTTGCAGGAATTCACCAACTGCCAGGAAAATTTAGCACACTTTCTGAGCTTTGAGGTGGGTTTTTCATGCTGAGTTTGTTTCTTACACCCCACCCTTGTTCTGTATATGGAGAACAGTCTTTAACTAAAGTCCCTGTCACCATATCCTTTCCATTGCTTCTTTCCAGCTAGCCAAGAGGGAGGAGTTGGTGGCATATATAGATTTCTAAGAAAGAAATTCTGAAGAAATGGTTCTAAGTAAAAATGAAAGAATTTGCTATATAAAGACTATTTTAATAGATAGATGTGTGTATGTTCATGCTAGTGTCAACTGAAGGAAATTTACTTTATCAGTTATTGAATGGCAAATCAGCACACATATGTAAATCCCACTGAATCTGTAAGCCTACTACAGGTGTGACTAGTAGTTAGATTTAGGTGAAAACAATCAGCTCTAAAAGGACCATCTTATTTTTAAAGTCCTATATGAATCTTAAGACTGGCAAATACTTTTCCGTGAGAGAACCTCCCTCACATGGCCACCTGTGTCTTTCACAGCTATGTAACAATGAGAAATTCAACAGGTGAAATCCCTCCTCCACCAGATCACTGCATTTCCATGTTGGAATAAAACATTGGCCTTTGATTGTCTCCTTTTCACACAGGTTTTTAAATGCACAGGAGCCAGAAGTCATAAAAAAAATTGACATTGCTGTGTGTATATACATTAACAAACACATTAATATAGAGATGCAGAAGGTGGAAAAGAGGAGAGATATGTTGCATCGTATCTAGATGACACAAAAACCTTTGGCTCTTCTCATCAATCCAAATAGGTTGGCCTTGCTGACTGGCTGAATATGCTGCAAAGAAAAAGAAGGCTTTTGTACTTTTAATAGCTATGTAGAAGAGCTGCACCTTATAGTAGATGCAATGTGTCCCATCTTTTTATGACATCCCAATATTCCCTTCTCTGCACTAGTACTGTAACTCAGACCTTGGAAAGTTATTTTTTAGAAGGAATTCTTGCTATGAGTAATCACAATTTACAATGGTAGCTCATTATGATTACTTATTTTGTGTTAGTGCGTGTGTATGTATTAAATTCTTTGTTTCCTGTTGTATAACTGTTTTTTAAAAATTAACTGTTGATTCCAGCTGAAGCAGTAAGGGAATTTGAAGGGGGAAAAATCCCCTCAAATATTCCCCTAAGCTTCAGGTTACAGTAATAAGTAAATGTTCCTGTTTGTGCCAGGGAGAGAATAACTATATGATGTCTAGTATGTTATTTTCTAAAATTGTTTTTGACACTTCCTTATTCCAGAAATAATGCATTACCAGTTTGTTAGTTGCAGCACATTACGGCCAAACTCTGCTGCAATGAGGTTGTTGCAACTTCTGTTCCAAAGGCAACCTATCCTACTGAACTGACATTTGCTAATTCAGTGTGTGTCCTTCCCTAGGTAGGCATTTGCTCCAACTCTCAAGATGCTTTCTCTTGGTCAGTGGAATTGTAAGACACAAAGTATGGAAAGTGATACCTTTTATTGGACAGAGTTCTATGGTGAGAGATTGCATTCTTTGCTGGTTCACAGAACTCTTTGAAACTAAGATGCTTGCAAATGCTTACCTGCAGAGGTTGTATCGTCTTACCCATGTTGTCTCTCACATTCTCAGGAGTCCGTGCCAGGGGCACTGAATTTAACAGCTGCTGCCAAAGCATGTTAGTTTTCCCATCTGAATGGCACCCTGGTCTCTTATTAGACCAGTTAATCATGGAGGAGGATTGAAAGCTGATGTCAGGTCTTTGGAAGGTCATGACAGCTTCTCCTGAGGATCTCAGCTTCTTCACAGCACTTATGCTCCCTACTTTTACTGTTGTTTCCTGTATGGTAGACCTCTGCAAAGTGTTGCTTTCACTTTATTGGATTCTACTCTTATTTAAATGGATAAAAATCCAAGACTCTCACAAATAACTCTGCTCATTTTGCAGACCATGCCTTAAAAACCCAGGGAAAAATGTGCATTAAAAATTATTTGTCTGATTAACAACAAGAAGCCTATACAGTCAGAACAAACATGCTTTTGATAGCACAATATTTCAGCAAATTTGTGTTGATTTCACTTCACAGAAGCTAGGGTTCTGGCATCTCCGATCTCCAGTTTTCTATGACTATAAGAGACATAAGACCACAAGACTCCGTTGATTTTGCTACAGTAGACAAATGTAGCTATGGGCCTTTCCGCACTACATTGTCATAGTGCACTTATTCCATGTTTCAACATCCTGTGGAATCCTGGAGTTTGCAGTTTAGGGAAAGGCATTTAGAATTCTCAGCCAGAGAGCTCTTTGGCCTCAGTAAACTATAAGCCCCAGAATTCCAAAGGATGTTGAAAGTGGAATAATAGCACTATAACAGTGTAGGGCAGAAATGGAAGCTACTTATTCTAATTTCTATATTTTGGAAGCTACTTATTCTAATCATTTAAAAGTTTGTTCCTCATTTTAAATCCATAACCATCAATGTCTCATTTTTTAGGTGCAGGAACAAGTACTGTAGATTTTTTAACCTAAATCACTGATTGTTCTTTTGTATTAACTCAACAATATATCTGTGGCCATCTCCTTTTATTTTTCAGTCTGAACAAGAAAGTATCCATAATTTCATGAGCAGAGATTCAGAAACTCTACATGTTGAATTTAGAAGAAAGATGATCTGTAAGACAATAGTATTTTTAATAGGCAGATAGCTAGGAAGTCATCTTAGGTGAAGCCTTGCTTTTTAAAAATCAAGCTGGAAGATGTACAAGATATCGGTGAGAACACGTTTGGATTTTTGTATCCCATTTTGGCCAGGAAGGAGGAATTCAAGCCGTAAAAGTTGCGAACAGGAACGGATAAAATTGATGGCTAGAATCCTGTTGGGGAGTTATTTATAGGTAACCACTATAGTTACAGTGCTATGCAGTGAATCTCGGTCCAGCTCTCCCCTCTGGCTCTCCTTACTGGGGAGCAGCTGCTGTGATTGATGGGTCTCTGTTGCATTCTCACTCAGGAAGCAACTGACTTACGTTCCAACCCTTTCCTGTGAGCAATGCCCATTGTGATAGGCAGAAGCAGGGTCTCTGTTGCAATTCCCCCTTGTTTGTGAGAGATGGGGTGGGAACATCAGTCAACAGCTTCTTAAGTGACAGAGGAAGAGACCTTTGTCAACTGCAGTGGCCGCTGCCCAGTAAGTGGGGACTGGAGGACTTTCATAGTCCCTACATGTCCTTTATGGATCTTGAAGACCAAACAGTTAATGAATGTTTAACTCTACAGTATGCATTACTATGTCCCCAACAGGATTCTGAGCATTATTCTTTTTGAAGAACTCATCTTACTTTTTCTTCTTTGCAGTTTTTGCTGCTTGAAATCATCCTTTTTTAAAAAAACCCTTCAAACTAAAATTGTATACAAAAATCCAAAGGTAACCTCATTGGTGCCTTGTCCGCATATGATTTTCTGTCCTGGTTTGGCATGGTCTCGCTTACTGCAATCAGGAATCCACTTGTCCCCTTTGCATCCACAATGGACAGCTCATGGTGGTTTTCTAAACAGCTACTGCCTCCAGCATCTTTTCTGTCTTCCATTGTTTTCAGTTGATGAACCCCCAGGTGCTGACCAATTTTGTATGACCTTACACTTTTTTTCCCTAACGAGTTTCTTCTCTTTTTCTTCCTCCAGTTCATGAGATCATCTGATCCATACTACATAATTTCCTGACCCTTCCCTGCAATAGCAATGCTTCCTAGTTATCTGCAGATTTCATCAACCTACTTTCCTCCCCAGAATATTATTACTGAATATAACAGACTCGAAGACTGATCCCTCAGAGATTCAACTGATTTGTTCTCTGCAAGTAAAAAATTTGCCCATTAGCAAAACTTTTTGAAGTGTTTGGGCAATAATTTCTGTTGTTCAACCAAATAGTCTCCTAAAATCCAAATGGACACCATCCAGTACATTCCCTTTTTTCCCCTAGGAAACCAGGAGGAGGAGGAAGAATTTAGTTAGATACTCTTTTCAGAAACTTATAGATCTTTCATGATTTCTGCTTCTTTTCATTTTCATATTTATTAGGCCCTTACCTGTCAGGACTGATATACACCTTTTTTTCACTTAGAAAATTGGTTTTTAAATGTGTCCCCCACTGAAAGAGGATGAGCTATGGGCAATTTCCATTGGGGATGTTTTAAAATAAAGTCCAAACTGGGTATTATGGAAAATATGCAGATGTCATCAGCCTACACTCACATTAGAAAGGTCTACCTAGGTTCTAACTCTTAACATCATAGAAGTATGCCCCATTCACTTCAAAGGAATTTGTTGCCGGTGAATGAAGTACTCAGTTACTTTGCAGTATCACAGAATGCATGCTCAAAGCAAAATGTTTTGTGGGTGCTATTGCTTCTTTAGGTAGATCTGTAATAAATGAATTACTTATGTGATGGCACGCACAGAACACTCAGGCCCTTTCCACACCTTACCTTCTTCAGGCGCTGGGGTGCGGGGATTGCATAGCAGCCTCTGGCGAGAGGCTCTCGCATCCAGGGTCCTTCAGCTCCGTCCTCACAAGCTGCCTGCTCGCATGAGAGCCCTGCCTCTTCCTTCCGCAGTGCAGCCTGGGGCCTTCCCAGGCTGCGCTGGGGTAGGAAGCGTGACCAGGGCAGCTCTGGAAGCTCCGCACGCCAGGTAAGTGTGTGCGGGGCCCGGGAGCAATGTGCAATCATGCACCATTTTTGGCTTCTAGCCAAAAATGAAAAGGTGTGCGATCGGCACCTGCTGGCACCTGGAGCATCGCGCAATTGTGAGTGCATCATGCAGATCACTCCTCACAATCACACAACACTCCAGGCACCCTTTCACATGGCAAATGCCATGTGGAAAGGGCCTCAGTGTCTTGGTTCACACATAACGGTAAGCTGGTTTGTGCTTTGTTGAGTTTTGGCTTGTTGTGTCTAAAACTATGCCCCCAAACAAACCATGGCTTGTTAGCCATCTCCAAACTGAAATTATAAGGCATGGTTTATTGTTGTCTTGTAAACTTTGGCTTTTTATTTAAACCATAACTCAGCATTACATCTGAACCCATAACCATGGTTGTCCATGGTCTTGTTCCTGCCATGAAATAGGTGCTGAAATGGAAAAACAGACTAAAAATGAGAGAAATAAACTGTGATGTATTTGGTCATCTTTGGGACAATTCATGGTTTAAACAACAAAGTGTGCCTTTCGGTCATGTGGGAGCACAGCCAGTGAGTTCCCTGCAGAAAATTAGTGCTATGCTGTAATTCTCATCCAGATCCCCTGACAAAATCTATGCCATAACGATTCCTCACGTGGGCATATTCCATTATTCAAACCTTTTCCCAAAGCAATGTCACAGTCAAAGCGCACCTTTTGAAATCTAAAACTGAAATCCATGATAAGCTGATTAAAACTGTGAAATGAATTTTCTTGACTATCTGAAACATTGAATATATTGCATTAGAAATACAAGAAGTTAAGGCAACTTCACACATACCATTTTTAGCTGCATGCCTATGAAGATTTTAGAGTAAGTGTAAAAGTTGAACATGTGAATGTGACTAGCACATGTTTGGAACAATCAATGTTTTCGTACAATGGACTTGTCAGGAAGCCAGGATTGGCTGAAAGTCCCTATTGAATTTACAACTGGGTTTGCTGCCATGTAATGTGTAAAACAGCCCTCAGATATGTAATTTTTCCTGCCCCAAATGAAGCTTCTAACTGTGTAGTAGATTTATGGTTTTTTTTTCCTAAGCGCTGTCCTGAAGTCTGGCCTTGTCTTCACAGTGACAACACTTGGGGAGTCCAGTTCTTAAGATAAGTCTTGGTTGTTGGATTTCTCCCAATTTCATTGCATATCATACTGCATCCCAGTCTTTTCCCTCCCGTTGGCAGCATGTGTATGTGTATGCGTTTCACAAAGTTGGGGATATTCTGTCGCTGCAGTGCATTCTCTGTGTTTTCTAAGTGTCTTCAAACAGGTGTCAGCCTCTTTCCTGTCCTTTACATGCTACAGCTTGAACCAACAGCTTTGATCATGTGAGATACAAAGCCCTTAAGTACCAGAAACAATATTGTAGAGCTAAATAGTTACTCTGAGAAACACAATGTACAAAGCTAAAGACAAGGGAAAAGAAACAGGTTTGGACAGATTAACTGCTGACCAGATGCCCCACTGTAGAACTTGTTTTGCAGTGTTAAAGGGTGCTCCGTATAATATAATATAATATAATATAATATAATATAATATAATATAATATAATATTAATATATTAGTTTTCAGCAGTAGCAACATTATGGCAAATTCAACCCAACATTTATAAAGTTTAAGTTTATTGAAACATTCTCTTTTAAAATTACTATTATAAACTATGGGTTTATAATAGATATAGATGAAAGACAATAATTTAACTCTTTACCAAAGAGAATAAACAAGGCATACATACATATTCATATCACAGAATGCATGTCATTTCCAAAACCTCTGAAAGCTGCATAACTACCCCAGTATTTAAGAGCTCTTTCTAGTTTTTTTTAGATCCCAGAAGTTTGAAAACTGGAGAAACACTCAGCCATCAGGGGCAGTGAGCTGAACCCAACATCTGAACATTTCCAGGTTTTCTTACCATATGTAAAAACAGTATGCTTTTCAAAACTGGAGAAGAATTTTGCCCATCCACTGTCTAACATAAGAATGAAATAACAATAAGAGAGACAACGTGACACAGTGGTTAGATTGTTAGATTAGGATTTCTTACACAATCATAGCACATTGATTGCACCTTAACTTTGGGAAGCACTGGATACATTAAATACCCTTCAGAAAACTAAAAATCCCAGGATTCCATAGGATGGAGACAAAGCAGTTAAAGTTGAATCAAAGTGAACAAGACTTTCTTGGGGTAACCTGAGTTTAAATCTTCATTCTCCCATAAAAGCCACTAAAAGAATCTTATGCTGATCTTTGTAATGTTCCTCACAGAACTGTAAAAAAGAAAAAAGTATGTATGTGTGTGACGATTCATACACATACAGATTACCCTAAGACAGATCTATCACCAGGTTTTCTTAGCAAGATTTCTTCAGAGGGGGTTGCCTTTCGTCTTCCTCTGAGGCTGAGAGAATGTGACTTGCCCAGTTACCCAGTGGATTTCCATGGCAGAGCAGGAATGTGAGCCTCAATCTCCAGAGTTGTATTCCCAATGCTCAAACCACTACACCACAATGGCTCTTACAATTTAAAAGGCCCGAGCGATAAAACAATATGAAAGGTATTAAAAGTCAATAGAGGCAGAGCAGAAAAAAAGAAATGAAGCAGAAATCACCTGGCAACAGCAGGAGATTTTTCTCCTTACAGGAGAAATTTCCTCAAAACAAGCTAACCCAATTTTCCCATGTAGGGAGTTCCAGAAATGGGTGCTACAGCATGAAAACGCCAAGCCCTGGACCTAGACCACAGAGCTTGGAAACTACTTTTTTTGGACCACATTACCCATAATCCCCCAGAGAGTACAATAAAGTTTTTAAGCTCTTTTGCAATCTAATCATTACAAAATTAGTCTGCATTAACAGTGAAGTGATTTCGGATGATGCAGGTATCCTGGTCCTCATCCCTCAGCCTACCTGCCCTCTGCCCACCCCTTTAGTGTTCATCTTTGGGCAGGTGCCCTTCACAGAGAGCTCACCTAATGGTCCTTGGGTTTTTGGCTCCTCTATTCAAGGCACAACTGCTGAGAAATCAATCATTACCAGCTCTTGATGGCCTGATAGTTAACAAACCAAAGCCAAACTGGTTGTTAATTGTGGTAACGACTGATTTCAAGCGGTTGCTTCACAGAGACCAAGGTGCTCAGCAATTCACTCTGTGTCAAAATTAGCAGGCAAGGCAGTGATAAGAGGCAATAAAGGGAGGTTCACAAGCGGTTAGCAAACGGTCTCTTTCTCTCCCAGTTGGGTGTCATTTTATGTGGACTGTAAGCAACAAACCAATGCCTTAAAGATGAATCATTGTATTTGATTGCTTTACTATGTATTGTTAAAAGAGGAGTAAATATGGCCTCTCTCTTTGGGCTCCTATGTCCATCCCCATTTCTACTTCCAATAAAATAAATCCATTTATTTTAAGGGAGTTTTTAAAAAAAAACAAATCCTAGTAAGAACTTTTAAAAATGTATACAGTACCTTCCCATCTCTGTAGCTAAGCCTGAGTGTGAACATCTGAGTATGAGACCTTCTGGGATCTCCATACAATATACTGTTTGACTTTGTAACAGAAAAAGACATCGGCAAATAAAGAAAATACCTTATGCCTAGGTATATGTGACTAGACACAGTTCCTCTCCGTTCACCTCCTTCTGCAAAAATCCTCTCTGCTCTTGATTGTACTGATGATCCTAGGTGGACATTATCAGAGTGGACAAAATATGGCCCTTCAGATTTGGTACATGCATTTCCCACCAGCCCTAGCCAGCATAGTCAGTGGTGATGGATGCTGGGAAATGCAACTAGAGGGCTGCATTTTGGCCACTCTTGTATGTTGTAGATCTCATACAAGGCCCAGTGAGTAGCAATGAACTATGACCACTGCCTGCAAATAAGTCTGAACGTGGGAAACAGAACTACACATGGATGTCTGCAACAAATACTTATTAAAGTCAACTGGAACACAGAGCAACACCCAACCTAAAAACAACTTAGCAACTTAACTAAAGTGATGATGCAGGCCCTAACTGCTCCTGCTAGCTTCTGCCCAAACAGAAAGCATGCCCCTCTAAACTGGAAGTGAACACACCCTGTTGGTTTTGAGTCTTCCAAGGCTTGCATACAAGCTCATATATGAGGCTAACAATATTGCCCTGCAGGGCTAACCCAAACCACATCACTGCCTGAGCTTTAAAAAAAAAAAAAAAGGGATCATGTGACCACCCACTCATTCTGATCAACAGTTGGTTCTGCGCAGCTGAAAGCCAGCCAATTTACATGAGACAGAAAGTCTCACAAGTTCCCTTCTCCATTGTTGGATATACATGACAATAACAAAGTAAAACACTAAGGTAATTTGGTGTCCTTTCATAGCATTCGGGGTCTGCTTCTGGCCTCATTCTTGGCCCTTCCATACCTCACAGTTATAGTACCATGATTCCACTTTTAACTGACATGGCAACATACAGTTGAGTCCTGGAATTAGTACTCCACAAATGGCAAATCCCAAGATTACATAGGATGGAACCTTGGCAATTAAACTGAAATCATAGTGTTGTATTTGTGTAAAGGCCCTCTGTCAAAGCATGGAGGCATTACTATTATTTTGCCTTGGCAGGAAAATCAGCTGAGAGAAACTGATAAATTCCAGCATAGGACTTGCTTGATCCTGCAAGACTTCCCTAGAGCCATTTCCAATGTGAGTCTTTGGGGCTGCTTTTCTGTGAAAAGTAGTTGCCTGTGTAAAGTCAGGCCTGGCATTGATTGGCATATAATCAACTCAGCACTTCCTGCATCCATGCCTCCCTCTCACCTCCCTTGGTAAGTTGAACATATACCAATAAAAGTACAACCTAGTAAGGTGATCAAAACATTTGTAGAAAGAATAATACATAGTGTTTCTTTATTTTGAGTTGTGGACACAAGAGCCCTGGTAGCGCAGTGGATAAATGCTGGTACTGCAGCCACAAGTTTGTGAATTTGATCCTGCCAGGCTCCAGGTTAACAGTCTTCCATCCTTCTGTAGGTCAGTAAAATGAGTACCCAGCTTGTTGGGGGCAATTGGCTAACACATTGTAAACCAGTTAGAGAGCACTTAGCTTATAAGCTGTATAGAAATACACATTCTATTGCTATTGCTATTGATATGAATTAAGGTGAAGCAGTAGTTTGCTTGCCTCATCTAAGGAAGGCATAGACCCCCAGCCTCTTGTCTTTACTCAACTGAGGGATGGAATGCGTATCTCACCTAATGGGTTTATTTGGAGAAAATTTGCCAGGGCTAGGCTAGAATGGAATGAGATGGAGAAATGCATCTCTATAACACGCTTTTCATATTTTCTACTCTGAACTTAGAATTCTAGTGTCCTTCGCAAATGGAAAGTCCATCCAAGAGCAGAAATGCATGGCTACAGATATAGTCTGGTGCTGATTGCAACCCATTTTGTACAGCACCAGGATAAGGGGTCCTGTTTGTGTCAAAACCAAAAATCAGATTCCAGATATATCTGAATTCCAATCTTGGCTTTTCATTCTCATAATAAACCAGACTGGCTTCAGAACATGGTTTCAGACTCTGGTTTGTTAGCACATTGCCAATCCAGAGTCAAAGTTTTCCTGTGTTTAAGAAAGTGTTGCGTTCACATTAATTTGTGGTAAAACTTTCTATTCGCTTTTGTTGCTGTTGCTGCAAGAGCAACTAACTGGGAATAATTGTGAGGCAAGTATCAGCATTGATGCTCACAAACTATAAGCTAGAATTCTCATTCACCATTAGGAGAGACTAGGAAAGGTTTTTTTCTTGTTTTTTTTTTACAACCTAGTTACAATGCTAGCCAAAAGATATAGTTCAAAAAGGTAACAAGCTCAGAATGTTACATCCAAGTGCAGCCAATATGTTATAGTAATGATGAGTTACACAGTCCTAAGTAATCACTGTAAGGTCCTTTCTGGATAGGTAGACATGGATATCTTTCCCAGTGCTATACTCATGCTAGCTTCCATAGAGTAGTAACACAGAAACTAAGTACCTTTATAATAAGAAAGATTCTTGGTTGATCTAGCTTAGTATGGTCCCTTCTGATCAGTAGCATCTCTTCCTGTCTGGGGTTTCACACTGGGGTCTTTCCCAGAAATATCTGCCAAAGTCAGGAATCAAACTTGGGACCTTCTATAAGCAAAGTACATGCTATATCACTGAGCTATGACTCTCTTCACATAAAAGGAAAGTATATATGGAATGTCATATGAAAGGCAACTAAGGGATATCCCTCTTGGAGGAAGAGAGTGGCTAGTTGATTTTCACCTACAATCAACATGGATCAACATTATACTCACAGTTTCACGTAGTGGACAGGGACACACTCTACCTCCCATCTCCCAAGTTGAAAATGTACATAGGTTACTGCAAAAATAGTATGTGGAAATGGAGATAATTAGCCATGCTGTGGCTCAAATCTTTTTGAATATAAATACTGGATTATATCTCCAATGTAGGAACATACTTTGGGGGCGTCCAGCCTTAAAAAATGTCTTTAAAATGTAAAGGGAAGGAATCCATTTTTTCCTAAGTACTGCAGATAAAAGAGGATAGAGTTATGCTATTATAATGGGTGGAATCATATAGACCAACCTTCCCTGATCTGGCGATTTCCAGATGTGTTGTACTATAACTCCTATCATTTCTAGCCAGCAAGACCACTGAGCACATCTGGAAGGCACAGGCTGGGGATGATTGGGAGTTGTAGCCCAAGCATCTGGCAGTTTCTATGTTGGGGAAAGTTGGTATAGCTGCTGGAAACCACATGTCTGCAGCATCCTGAAACAATGTTCTATGCAAGAATTCCAGTAGCAACAGCAGTACTAGCTGTTAGGAAAGAAGGAAAACATTTCGCAGGAAGGACAAAATCTCCGCAATGGAAGTATACCCTGGAAGAAAGACTCTGTGTAAGAAATAAATGGGAATTGTAAATCCACTGAAATAGAAACAAACTGATTGTC
Source organism: Ctenosaura bakeri (assembly GCA_948474755.1). Classification (NCBI taxonomy): domain Eukaryota; kingdom Metazoa; phylum Chordata; class Lepidosauria; order Squamata; family Iguanidae; genus Ctenosaura; species Ctenosaura bakeri. Next base: position 759,454 of record CAOLHI010001270.1, read on the forward strand.
TGGCAGGGACCTGTGACCAACTTCCTAGCCTTTATCATGATGAAAAGAGAGGGGCATTCATATTAATTAATAAGATAATCATGGCACAGCACTTTTAATTTGCACTGGGGACACGAAGAAATGTTAGCAAAGTGGCTGTGAAAACATCAGCAAGTTCCACACACACCCCCACCGGTCAAATCCTCAGCTCAGAACACCTCCTGCTGCTATCCTCTGAGCTGTAGGAGAGCCCCCATCTATATCAGAACACTTTTGCTTTGAAGGAGCTAAGAGGAGGGGGCGAGAAACAGGCTGAAAGAAAGAGTCGGAGGGGGAAATACACCAGCCTAGGAAATGGGAAAAGCAGAAAGGCCAAGTGAAAGATTACATACTTGTAGTCTGAGTCAAGTAGTTTCAAATGTGTATAGTCTGGCCCCATTCTTGCTTACTGGTTGATGTCACAGCTTCACCAAATGCTCTTCCCCATTCCAAAGAGGAACTGAGCGGCACCTTAGCAGCCTACAAAACAATGCTGTTGATTGACTTACCTTCCGCCAGAGATCAGAGACCTTCAAGTGTGAGGGTGACTTGCCTTGGGTCACACAGAGTTTGAAACTGAACCTAAACTTAAAACTCAATGGCTAGGTCAATTTTTCTTGCATTGGCTTAGCTTGTTCCTACTTTCCCCCAAAGTTTGGAAAAGTTATTTTTTTGGACCTCAGTCCCTAAAATCCCATAGATGCTTGCTGGGGGATTCTGGACATCACAGTCCAAAAAGTAATTTTCCCAAGCTCTTTATTTTCCTGCTATATGGCTGCTCTCATAATTGTTCCAGGAGTTAAACAAGAATTGGCCCACCTGCACAAATAACCTACAATATCCTATGGAAGAGCAGTACTTTTAGGTACACCAGTGAAGCGAGATGCAGCCAAACTCCTAATATTCTTTGCAATATTGCAAACAGAATCTGGAAAAGTTTCTTTTCAGACAACCACTTACACAGGGGTGTCAAACTCAGTTTCATCTTGGGCCACATCAGCTTTACAGTTGCCCTCAAAAGGCCAATTGTATCTGTAAGACTATATAAATGTATCTACTCTTTTATCATATTAAATAATTGCCTCTACATTCAATTATTACTTGTTTCAGTAATAAGTAGCTCTGCAACAAGAAATCTTGAAAAAATAATGGCAAGCAGATATTCAAGTGTACAACCATTGTAGAATTTATTGAAGAATGAGTTTTGAAAACAGAAAGTCTTTTTTTAATTATCAAACAAATATTACCTGTGCCTCTTTCTGCTCCCCACCTGTGGCTCTTTCTGCTTCCCTGCCCCTCTCTGTACTTGGTGAGCCCAATCCCCACAATGAGTGCCCCTGGCTGCTGATATTCTGAAGAGGGGCCCAGCAGCCAGCACTTGTGGTCTGCTTCTACTTCTGACTGCTCCTCTGTGCTACTCTTGCAAGCTGCACGGACTGTTGCCATGGTGACCTGCAGCAATGCTCTGACAGCAAGGTTTGAGCAGAGGAGCAGTCCAAAGTAGAGGTAGATTGTGAGTGCTGACTGCTGGACCCCTCTTCAGAATACTGGTAGCCAGGGGCCCGCAATGTAGGGATCGAGCTTGCCAGGTGAGGGGTGTGCCGCAGCCGCAGGAGAGGTGCGAGGGCCACGTGAAATGGTCTGGTGGGCTGGATTTGGCCTGTGGGCCTTTTGTTTGACACATGTGACTTACAGAATTCCTCAACGACTATGGCTGAGTATGGCTAAGAGCTGTAGTCCAAAAAGGGAAACATTTCTAAGCTCTAATAATGATTTGGGCTGAAATGCATCTTAGAGGCTTTCTGAACTCATTTGCTCACAACACCCCCAGTCCAAAATGTGACACAGGGCAGATGAGGCATGAGGTTTTTATAACAGCATTGCCTTGCCTCATTCACTGAATTTTATGAAGTCTTTCCCCAGTGTCATCCTCCTTTCTTAGCTGAACCTGTTTTTCCCCCACTGATTCTTACATCTTTTTTCCTTATCTCATAAAATCTATTCAGGAAAAAAGACAAAATGGTTTCATGATAAAATCCTAATCTGAAAATACCCTAAGTAAAATGCACTTTTTTCCCCTGCATAAACTGGTGCACATTTTAAAGTCATTTTGATGTTGCTTACACTATTTTCATAAAAACAGATATCTTATGGAAGTAGTTTTTAAAAAAACTAATTTGAATATACTGAATATATTACGCAGCTGAAGACATTTATTTAAGTGCCTTCAACTCTTTTCACTTACAGCGACCCTAAGGCAAAGCTACCTATGGGTTTTCTTGGCAAGATTTGATCAGAGGAAATTTGTCATAGCTGTTCTCTGAGGCTGAAAGAGTGCAAATTGCCCAAGGTCCCACAGTGCGTTTCCATGGCTGAGCATGGGCCATTTCTGCCTGCTATAGTGCTATTATTCCACTTTCAACATCCTATGGAATCCTGGAGTTTGCAGTTTAGGGAGGGGCCTCAAAGGCCCCTCATACAGTGCAGAAATAGCCATGGATTTCAACCTGGTCTCCTGGAATCCCAGTGCAACACTCAAACCACTATACTGCATGACTCTCTATGTTTATATGAAGACATACATATTGCCAATATTTCCTGTTTCTTTGGTTTCTGGTAGTCTGACCCTCATTCTAAAAGCTGTCTTCCATTTGAGACAAAATATCTGGTTGAGCTCCCTTGTTGGCACCCGGGTCAAAGCAAGCAAAGATGTCTGGTTTCATCCATTCCTCTTAAGGTGCAGGATTTTGCAAGCTTCCTAGAATTCTGGGAGACAAAATGAAAAGTTAGCTAAGACCACAGATAATTTTCCCAAGTCCATAGGCTTTGTGAAGCAGAAACTTAATAGAATGGGAGGGGGGGAGTCATGCCGCCCACTAACATGCACCAAAGATGGAGCAGAGCTTGTAAAAGTTAATTTTAGTGGGCCACAGCTCCCAGAATTTGATTCTGGTAGCTTCAGTCCTAAAGAATAACATTTACAAACTCCAGTGAAAGCTAGTGGGACAATCTCCTATATGCCTTCAGTCTTCACGGATGAGCCCAGAATGCTCCTTTATTGCACATGGTTCAGCTTTCAAACGTTCTTTCCTTCATGCCTGGTGCCCTCCTCCCACTCCATGGGCCCTCCCCACTTATTTAATTAATTCTAGCTACAAAGTGCTGCCTTTATGGTGCCATGGAGCCAAGGGCTCCCCCCGTGGGAAAAGTCACACCTTCTGAACAGCTTCTGATGCCATGCAAATGAAGGAGAAGTCCAGGAAATGCTTTCATGTGGGACCTGTCCAGCCCCCTGGCCCATTAATTACATACAGTTTCATTTGTTTGAGAGCAATTCCAGTTGAAGGGGGGAGGAGAAGGAGGGAAGGAGGCCCTGGGGTCTTCTGACCATTTTTGCTAGATTCTCTAAAGACACCCCCACCCCAAGTTTTAAGGGGTTTATAGTTAAGAGAGGACTCTGTAAAAATCCCAGCATGAGGATCCTGTATGAATTCCCTCTCTTCATAGCTAGCTCAGCTCACAGTCCTTTGCCCAAATATTTCCAACTGCTGGATGTTCCCAGTTCCTACTGCATTCTTAGGTCCTGTTAGGATGGAACTACCAAGTCACTCTTGTCCCAGACCATCTCCCCCACCAACACAATTAAACTGGCAGCTCTGAAAATATTCCAGGATAAAACAAGCCAGAGTTTTTCAATATTTTGGAAATGGGCAAGCACTGAACATTAGAAAGTAGACTCTACCTCAAACAGTATCTGCTCTAAAGCACTTCTCTCTCTCTCTCTCTCTCACACACACACACACATACACACACACACAGAGAGTAACAGAAGGGAACAAATCTGAAACTTAATCTATGACCATTTCCACACTATACTGTTATAGTGCTATTACTCCACTTTCAACATCCTATGGAACCTGGGGTTTGCAGTTTAGCGAGGGGCCCCTCCCGAAACTGCAAACCCCAGGATTCCATAGGATGTTGATAGTGGAATAATAGTGCTATAACAGTCTAGTGTGGAAATGGCCTATGAAACATACCTACCACACCACACCAGGCCACTTTTAAGAGGGGAAAAAAACCCCTTTTATCCTGAAACTGCCCTGCCTCAATCAAGGAACTTTGTTGGGAAGAGAGACAAAACAATATTGGCTTCCAGTTGTAATGCTTCCATGTTTCTTTCCTCCATATCTTCAGTCTTAATTCTCCTATGTGCCCAAAGGAAAAAACGAGGGAAAGGCAGAACAGGAGCCCGACATCTCTTCATATGCAGCCATAAGAGCTGTTCATCTCAAAGCACCTTTCACTGTCTGAATAAAAATACATCCTCCAAGGTAATGCTTCTTTAGTCCAGGTTTGGGGAACCCATGATCCTTCAGATGTTGTTAGTCTCCAGTTTCCATCAGCCACAGCCAGCAGAACCAATAGTAATGGAAGACTGGAGTTACAGTAGAAAAACATCGAGAGGCCCACCCCTGTCCCCACCATTCAAAGCAATGTCTGCATACCTTCAGTGCAACACATGGACAGGAAGCACTATGTCCCTCCCCTTTTCTTATTATTAATTATTCTTATTTAGAAACCTATTGAAAAAGAGACAAATTTGTTCCCAGCTGGTGCATAACCTATGCAAACTACTGTAAAGGTAGCTGTTCCATTACATGGTTATAATGGTGTTGTAGAACTCTAATAATAATGTCTCTAGCAGATAAAATCTTTAGGTTTGATGAGCTACTTATAATTTTCTGCTAGACAACTCTAGTGCTGTGGTTCAAGGAAGCCCAATGGAGCTCTCTAGCAGAGAATTCGATGTACCCATCAAACTACAGGTCCCTGGATTTGCTATAGTACTGAAATTTAGATATACTGAACTGTGCTTGGAAATGTTACCTTTTAAAATTAGAACTCCCGGAATCCTCCAGCCAGTGACCATGCTGACTGTGGAATTCTGAGAGTTCTGGTCCAAAAAGATAACTTTTCCAAAAGCTGCTCTAACACAGAGATTGCCTTGTGCTGACATAAATGTTTTTCTCTTTCTCAGTTTTGCATCTTCCCTCAGCCTTAACTCTAGTATAGCTTGACTGGGCGCTGGCCAGGCCCAGCACTTACATGCAAACACATTTCTGTAATCACACCATTCAATCCTATTGTCCCATCAGCCAATGTCAGAGCTTGGAGACGAAAAGGATAATTTCCCCAAGCTTAGGTCATTATTCTGAGATCTGATCCTAAAGGAGAGAGTGATCTTTCTAAATCATATAACTGACTATGAGACTGAAATGAAAAACAACATGTAGAGACATTTTGAAAAAGGAGATCTTGCCCTAAATCCAGTTGTTAGTTCCAGCTAAAGCAGACCTATTGAATCAGTAGAATTTGCACAAGTGTTCACTTACAATGTTCCCATTGCTCTGATTGTGACTACCAGATGGCTTTAGGATTATGGCTGAAATCGTATGCGCATATTTACCTATGGGTGCTTGTGGATGCACTATGTTTTTACCCTCCATCATTTGATCAATTTTACAGAGGATCTGAATGTTCTAAATTTTCTCACTACTTCTTCCTTCTTTTTTCTTAGCATGCATGCACACAAACACATGTGCATGCATATGCACACACAGAGACATATTCATTAAGGGGAAAAAAGTGAATTAGTTTCACCATACTTTTAGTGTGAGATGCTATCTGCCAGGAAGCACCCTAAGACTAGAGCATGAAGTGTTACTTTTTTAGAAGTAAGTCATCTCTATTACATGTTATAGTGTTTGATACCTCTGTGAAGGTATATGACAGGGATGGGGACCATGGAACATGCATGCATCAAAGTAACTGGACGGTCTGGTGTAGCCCTTTGGGGTCTCCTAGACCCTTGCTGGCCTCTCCAAACTCAAAGATTAGGTTTTTAGATGAGTGAAAAATGCAATTTCAGCCAAAAAATTTACTTCAGAGGGAACAATTTTGTGTTTTAGCATATGGCCAAACAATAGAAAATTGCCTCCAGAATTGTCCCAAGGTGACTTTCTGGTTTTCAAAACATCACATCCAGTACCAGAAAAATGGGGGTGATGTGCCCCCAGCAAGGATCAGGAGGAGCTGAAAATGAACCCCTGTTTCTCAGAGTGTGCCCACCACTGATTTATTACCTCCCTTTACTATAGCCTGTCACATTGCTACACAACTATGTAATTGTGCATATATACCTGACTCTTGAACATTATATACCATTACTGCCTCTAAAGAAGAGGATTGAAATTCATGGAAGCTCATGTTAAAATAAGTGTGTTCTTAAGGATGCCACAAGGGTCCTTTTCCTCCTTTCCCTTCTTTTTACTCTGAAATATACTAAGACACCTTGGAAAATTGTTCGAAACACATTGTTGTTACTCATTACTATGCTGGAAAAAAGTAATTTATTAACATTTCTTATAGCACTACTCGTTAATTTTCATTATTATTATTACTTTCCATTATTTAAAAAGAAAGATAGGACTGATCAAAGAATGATTTAGATTCCAGTCAAAAATTCCTAGAAAATTCCCACTAGTGCCTCTAAACATAACTTTCATTATCACAAAGTAACTATTTATAAGTAACAATATTCCTGGTAACACATTGCTGCAAAACTCTGCCTAAGACTTGGATCTTAGTGGTTTGCTTCAAACAGATTATTTATCTGAATGAAACATTTGTGAACAAGAGATATTCCAAAGAAAGTGCAGATAATTGTTTAGACTTAGAGATTAACTTGATACAGGGCTTTTTTCTCCTATTCCAGAACCTCATAGAACATAATCTGGTATGTAATGGTGACTTTCTCTTCTTTCCATGCATTGTACAACTCATCATTTGATCCAAAATACTTAGCATCCTCTCTAGTGTGAAGAATTGTACAAACAATTCTGCAATCATACAGGGTATTTCAGCTAATAAATAAGAATGTGTAGAAAAGAGTGGTCTTGGTAAAGGTCTTGTAGCAATGGCCATAGCTTAGTTGGCTTTTGCTAATACTGATTATACTGGGGGTTTCGGCTATAATATAATGACAGAGTTCTCTCAACATCACAGCTCTTTTCATCAAAGTACTTTGCAAGGAAGCTATTAATTATGCCTAGCCAACAGCCACAGCCCCTTCAATTCAATTCAATTCGAAGGATTCAATTCGAAGGGCATGAAACATTATTTAAATGTCTATCTATCTATCTATCTATCTATCTATCTATCTATCTATCTATCTGTGATGCTGCTGCCCCATACATTACAGTCAGAACCATGGTTAACCATATCATCCATAACTTTCTGTTTAATGACTGAATATGGGAATGGAGATCCAATTTCTCTTCCCTGTACAAACTAAAAGGAATCCCAGAAGACATTGCATCAGTAGATCTGTATAATGGAAGATCTTCTACCTCCCTCTCATTTTCTTCCCACACTCTTGATCCTGTGTAGCACAGACACTCCAATAGTTGTGATGCAGCGGATGTAATGTCAGGATGTCAGAGCTGCCATAGATTCAGGAATGTTTTCACTCTATTTGAATGAGAAACTGAGGATGTTCTCAGATGAAGTGTGTGTGTATGTGTGAAATCATGTATGTGCAAAATCACTAGTTTCTGCAGGGGTCCAGATGACATTGCTTTCAAACTGAAGCTCTCTTATGTATTCCCACTACTTCAAAATAATGCACCATCAAGGTGCAATTCCTTAAAACTCACCACTTCCACCCTCCACCTATACTTCATGTATATTTTAGGGGGTGGTGACATTTTAAGGCAGTTCCTCAGCTGCTGTCCAATATGCTGACCACCCCTGTCCTATATAGAGGCCCACTACAAATCCAAGGAGCCTTCTTGTCTTGTTGTTGTTGTTGTTGCTGCTGCTGCTGCTCCCTCCTCCTCTTTTTCCTCCTCCTCCTGTCTGTTCTGGCAGTGCCTTCTCTGAGCAACTAAGCAACCATCATGAGGACTAATAATTTCCCACCTGGTTCTCTAACTCTGGGAGGCAACATGGAGCCCCTCCCTAAACTCAAAACCCCAGGATCCCATAGGATATTGAAAGTGGAATAATAGCGCTATAACAGTCTAGTGCAGAAATATCCAAAGTCATCACAGCAAGGAGCTGGTCAGAGAGTTGGGACTAACTGAGAACAATTTGTTCAAAGTCCCTGAGACCAAAATTTTGGTTGATCAAATAATTGCTGCAGTTGAGGAAAAAAAGCCCATGCAAGCTTCCCTACTTCACTTAGTGTCTGACTGGGCTGGTTAAGGAGGCTGGAACCCTGAATAAGTGTGGAAATAAGGTCCCTGTTATGCATCTGCATGAGCTTGTCCATTGGAAGACCTGCTTTATGCTGCAGCAGATCAAGACTGGGGGTGCTTCTGGGCCAAGAGGAGTCCTTCCTGGGACCTGAGCGAGACCCCTTCAGGCCTGAGGGGAGGGCAGCTCTAAGCATCCCCAAGCCTATGTCCCAGATGGCATGACCAAGACCATAATCTCAGAAGTGGAACCACAATTCTCCTCCACCACTTCTCTCTCTTTGTAGCTGGAAAATGGGCAGTGATTTGTGGTAAACACTGGTAATTCTTCAGGAGGACAGAGGGAGAGAAGTCTACAGCCCCATTCCCCAAAAGTATTTTGTAAAACATCACAGTGGAAGAACTGTGTGCACAAATGTGTGTTGTAATAGCAGCATGTGATCCCAGCCACTGAGGGACCTGGAGCATTTACTCCAGTTAAAGTAAAGTACGTGCCTTCAAGCCAGTTATTGACTTACAATATCCACATAAATTTCATAGGGTTTTTGTAGGCAAGGAATACTCAGAGGTGGTTTGCCATTACACTATTGAAAATCCAGCCTTGGTTTGTGATTTCTTCATCAGATTCTATTGAAAGTCAGTGGCAGAAAGTGCAAAGTGAATTCTAGCACCATCCATCTACATCTGACATTTAGTTCATATGGCATCTTAGAGCTGTTGGTCAACTCTTACAACATTTAATAATTTTTCTGCTGTCTTGGTGGGTACTCTTTGTAGAACCCTTCATCGTTTCACCATTGTAGGAAACAGTAGCATGAGCAAACCAATTAAATCTTGCTTAGAGGAACACTGCTTATGCTTTTCAGGATAACTGGGCAGTGGTTCCTAAATCTGAGTCCCTAGGAGTCAAACTATAACTCGACAGATTCAGCCTAGGCAATGGTCAGGAGTCCTGAGAGCTGATGTCCAACAATTTCTGGGGACCCCAGTTTGGGAACCATCGTAGAGAGACCAAGTGCGGCTTATTGATAGGAGAATGGGCTGGGAATTCCAGATTAACATTAACCCTTGCTTATGAATGAAATAGGTGTCCTTGTTTAATTACTATCTTTCAGCCTTAGCCTTCTGCCTGCTGAGCTGTAATACTGGGGTACAGATTGATAGGAATAATATACTGATAGATTTCTGACCTACATTACATGATTATTGTAAAAACAAGGTGAAACTCTCTTGGTGGATTGGCCATCAAGACATGCTTGTTACAGAAAGAAATTGAGTCTGAAAAGCACTATCCAATTTAGTCTAGGAGAGAGGAATTGAAGTTTCTAAAAAGAGATCTAAGTAGTCAAATAAACCAGTTTCCTTGGGGGAAAAGATGCAGTCAGACAAAGAGAAACAAATTTTGCTGAAATAAGATGATAATTTTTATCTGACATCTGGTTTTGTCCTGCTGATAGAGCTTTAAAAGGGACAAGCTTTCCAGTCCTCAAAGAAGCAACATCCCTTTTAAGAGACCAGGCAAGCCTAGGCTTTAGTAAAGGCCATTTCTGCCCTACACTGTTATAGCGCTATTATTCCACTTTCAACGTAATATGGAATCCTTGGGTTTGCAGTTTAGGGAGGGGCATTTAGAATTCTCAGTCAGAGAGCTCTTTGGCCTCAGTCAACTTCAAACTCCAGAATTCCACAGGAATCCTATGGAATGGGATTTGTAGTCTTATATTTGGAATTCTCCCTAGGAGAGAGCTCTAGAGCTTGACCAAATTATGGCTGGAATCCTGTTGGGTAGTTATGAATGTGTAATGTAGAGTTATACACTTGTGACTGTTTTGTATCCATGAACCCTACATAGCACCTAGTTTAGAGGTCACGTAGGGATCACGAAAGTCCTCCAATATCCACTTACTGGGAAGTAGCCACTGTGATTGATGGAGGTCCATTCACCTGTTCTTCAGAAAGCACTGGTAGACTATCATTGTGCCCCCCAATACACGTGATCTTTGGCAGGAATAAGATTGTGTCAGTGACTTTGCTTCTTTCTGCCTGCTGCACCGGAAATCACTCATGGGAAGACAAGCTCAATCGAGAGGTCTGTTGTCTTCCTGGGGCCAGGATCAACCACGTAACGGAGAGGCTAACCAGGCTAGTCAAACCCACTGACTATAATCCCCTCATTTTGGTTCATGTCGGAACCAATGACACTGCGAGGAGCAGCTTAAACCACATTGCAAAGGACTACGAACGTATGGGGACAAAGCTTAAGGACCTTGGTGTGCAGGTGGTCATTTCGTCTCTCCTCCCTGTTCAAGGATACGGCGCACGCAGGGAAAGGGCAATAGTAGAGGTCAACAACTGACTCCGCACATGGTGCCGCCAACAACGGTTTGGGTTTTTGGAACATGGCCTGAATTTCCATGAACATGGGCTTCTGGCGAGGGATGGGCTGCACCTCACAAAACTTGGCAGGAATGTTTTTGCTAACAGTCTTGCAAGGAAGATTAAGAGGTCTTTAAACTAAGTTCCACTGGGGAGGGGGACAATATTATTCAGGGCAAGGACTCAGAGAACACAGGGGGAAAAGGCCCAAATGATACTGGACAAGTAGTACAAGTGGCCAATGGCGGGAGGAGTAGAATCAATAGTACAGGACTTGCAGGAAGGGCCCAGGGACTTAAGTGTCTCTACACTAATGCAAGGAGTATGGGAAACAAGCAGGATGAGCTTGTACTCCTAGTACAAGAAAATAAATACGATTTGATAGGCATCACTGAGACCTGGTGGGATGAGTCTCATGATTGGAATACAGGAATAGAGGGGTATAGCCTGTTTTGTAAAAATAGACCAAACAAGAAAGGAGGAGGAGTAGCCTTGTATGTCAAGGATGTTTTCACCTGTGAAGAGATCCAGGACTTAAACCCAGAAAGTCAGGTAGAGAGCATTTGGGTAAGAATTAAGGCAGCGAGAAACAATAGGGATATTCTGGTGGGGGTTTACTACAGACCTCCAACCCAGACTGAGGACTTGGATGACGCCTTCCTCAACCAAATGACTGCACATTCAAAGAGGAGGGATACAGTAATAATAGGAGATTTCAATTACCCGGATATATGCTGGCAGTCAAACTCTGCCAAGACAGCAAGGTCCAGCAAGTTTCTTGCTTGTCTTGTGGACAACTTCATGGTCCAGAAGGTGGAAGAGGCCACAAGGGGATCAAATATTCTAGACCTGGTCTTGACCAACAGGGATGACCTTGTGAATGAGGTAGAAGTGGTTGGATCTTTAGGGGGGAGTGACCATGCCCTGTTGGAATTTAGCATTCAGTGGGAAGGAGAAGATAAGGGTAGCCAGACACTCATCTTAGATTTTAAAAAAGCGGACTTCTGTAAACTTCGGGAGCTGCTGGCTGGAATTCCGTGGTCAGGAATAGTGAAAGGGAAAGGAGTTCAGGAGGCATGGGAGTTCCTTAAAAAGGAGATACTGAAGGCACAGTCTAAAACAGTGCCATTAAGGAGGAAAAATGGAAGGCATCTGAAGAAACCAGAATGGTTGACTAAAGAACTCTCAGCTGAGCTAAGAGTTAAGAGAAACATGTATAGGAAATGGAAGAAGGGGGAAACCACCAAAGAAGAATTTAAGCAAGTAGCTAGGAGATGTAGGGAGGAAGTCAGAAAGGCTAAAGCACAGAACGAGCTTAGGCTGGCCAGAGACATTAAAAACAATAAAAAGGGTTTTTTTAAATATGTCCGCAGCAAAAGGAAAAAGAAGGAGACAGTAGGGTCGCTACGCAGAGAAGATGGCGAATTACTCACAGGGGGGAGAGAAAAGGCAGAGCTACTTAACACCTTCTTTGCCTCCGTATTTTCCCAGAAGGATACAAGCACTCAACCTGGCGGTTGGGGAGCAGGGGAGGAAGCAGAGGAAATGAGGCACATAATAAGTAGAGAGGTGGTACAGGAATACCTGGCCGCATTGGATGAATTCAAGTCTCCTGGGCCAGATGAATTGCATCCTAGGATATTAAAAGAGCTAGCAGAGGTCATTTCGGAACCGCTTGCTATAATTTTTGAGAAATCTTGGAGGACAGGAGAAGTTCCAGCAGATTGGAGGAGAGCAAATGTTATCCCCATCTTCAAGAAGGGAAAAAAAGAGGACCCAAATAATTATCGCCCGGTCAGCCTGACATCAGTACCCGGAAAGATCCTGGAGCAGATCATTAAGCAGTCAGTTTCTAATCATTTAGAAAGCAACGCGGTAATCACGAGAAGTCAACATGGATTTCTCAAAAATAAGTCATGCCAGACTAATCTTATCTCTTTTTATGATAGAGTTACTAGCTTGATAGATGAAGGGAGTGCTGTGGATGTAGCATATCTCGATTTCAGTAAGGCCTTTGACAAAGTTCCCCATGACATTCTTGCAACGAAGCTAGTAAAATGTGGGCTGGACAGGGCTACTGTTAGTTGGATTTGTAATTGGTTGACCGACCGAACCCAAAGGGTGATCACGAATGGCTGCTTTTCGTCCTGGAGAGAAGTGACTAGCGGGGTGCCACAGGGTTCTGTCCTAGGCCCAGTGCTGTTCAATATTTTTATCAACGACTTGGATGAAGGAATAGAGGGCATGCTGATCAAATTTGCAGATGACACCAAATTGGGAGGGGTTGCTAATACGCCAGAGGACAGGATCAAAATTCAAAATGACCTGGATAGATTGGAGAGCTGGACCAGGGCGAACAAAATGAAATTCAACAGAGAGAAATGTAAGGTCCTACACTTAGGCAGAAATAATGGAATCCACAAATATAGGATGGGGGACACGTGGCTGGATAGCAGTACGTGTGAAAGGGATCTAGGAGTCTTCATAGACCACAAGCTGAACATGAGTCAGCAGTGTGATGTGGCAGCCAAGAAAGCCAATGCAATTCTTGGCTGCATCAATAGGAGTATGGTGTCTAGATCGAGGGAGGTACTGGTACCACTCTACTCTGCTTTGGTTAGACCCCATCTTGAATACTGTGTCCAGTTCTGGGCACCCCAATTCAAGAAGGATATTGATAAGCTGGAGCAAGTCCAGAGGAGGGCGACCAAAATGGTGAGAGGCCTGGAAGCCATGCCCTATGAGGATAGACTTAGAGAGCTGGGTATGTTTAGTCTGCAGAAGAGGAGGTTAAGAGGGGACATGATAGCCATGTTTAAATATTTGAAGGGATGCCACGTAGAGGAAGGAGGGGACTTGTTTTCTGCTGCTCCAGAGACCAGGACAAGGAGCAATGGATTCAAGCTGCAGGAAAGGAGATTCCACCTGAACCTCAGGAAGAACTTCCTGACAGTCAGGGCTGTCCGGCAGTGGAATCTGCTGCCTCGGAGTGTAGTGGAGTCTCCTTCCTTGGAGGTTTTTAAGCAGAGGCTTGATGGCCATCTGTCGGGATTGATTTGAGGGTGTTCCTGCATGGCAGAGGGTTGGACTGGATGGCCTGTGTGGTCTCTTCCAACTCTGAATTTCTAAGAAAGGGGACCGTTAGTCAGCTGCTTGCTATCAACAAGGGAACAGATCCCTGTTGATTACAGCAGCTGCTTCCTGATAATGGGGGATGGGGGATCAGGAAGGGTTGACTGCATAGCAACATAATTGCAATGTTTACAAATATGTAAATCCCCAGTAGGATTCTGGCTTATATGTCTCAGGATTCCATAGGATGTTGCAATGGCAGTTAAAATAGAATCCCACTGCTATAACGATATAGTATGAAAGAGCTCTTGATCAATAGCAAAGAAGAGTTAGATGAATTGAAAGTGGCAAGAACCTTTGGGAAAAGTGGAATTTGTGAAAGATTAGTGGGATGTGTATCTTGCTCTCTAAGAAAATCATTTTAAAAAACCTCAAGTAAAAATTAAGTGAGATTCCATGGCTAGCTATCCTGAAGGAAAATGGGGGGGGATGAGGGATGAGAGATACTAAAAACTGCAGTATTGATGATGATCACAAACTTGTCCCTTGAGAGGGAAAAATGGGAGATTCAAAGAAGCCTGTGAAGCTGTACAGAAAGCTCTGTGCTAAATCAAAACTCAAAAGGGGCACACAGAGGAGATGGACAGAGGGACATATAAGTAAGGACAAGTATAATAGGCTTGCCAACTATGTAGTCAGGAAAACAGGAGCCCAGAATGACCTAATACTTGCAAGGGAGACTAAGAACAACAATAAGGACTTCTTGGTCTATGTTAGAAGCAAGATATTGATCCAAGAAAGGACAGGTGTCCACTACCTACGGAAGATGATGAATTATTAACAGTAACAGAAAGAAAGCTGAATTATTCAACTTCCATTCATCTCAGACTTCTCTCATAAGGGAAGTTGTTTTGCAGATGATTACGAGGAAGGCCACACAGTCCAGAATGAGTATTGAAATACTTAGATATCTCCCTGCTACTTTTCATGAGTCCAGGTCTCAAGTGGCAGATGAATTACACCCCCAGATGCCAATGGCGCTTGCAGACATTATTCAGAATCTCTGAAATTTTTACCAAACTAGTAACCTCATAAAAAAAAGACAACATTGTTCTGGAATTATAGGTTCCTTGTCAGCCTTTATTGTTACTACTAGTAACCACAACATTTTTTTCTATGTGCTCATAGATTGTCTACATAATAATTTGTTCTAGAATTTTCTCTATTGTTAGCATCAAGCTAATTGGTCTATAATAGTTTTTTCATTCCACTTTTTCCCCCATCTTGATGTGTCCTATCTTAGTCTTCTGGCAATTCACCTGTTCTCCAAGTATTATCAAAGCATCTGTAATCTTTGAGAGTCCCAGAACATGGATGTCGCCCAAAGACTGAGAGCAGAAAGGAATACTGCTCCTACTTTTAAGAAGGAGAAAAACTGAAACTGGGAAATTACTATAGACCCATCAACCTTGTTTGAGGTCTGACAGATCTCCCTGCAGTCTGTGCCATGGGCTACTTGTCTTCTAAGGCCCTAATTCTTAGGTTGGTTTGACAGAATTTCTGCACGGATTCCCAGCTACTCACAAATCATTACCTTGGAAGTAGAAACCCACATTTGCCATCTGAAATCTGAAGGTCTACCTGTTGCCTATGTACACAGAGCAATTTGTTTAACAAACAAATTGCATATTTGCATGACATTATTATTTCCATATCAAGATATTTTGCCACCTAAGGCAAAATGAGTACTCCCTTACAAAACCAAAATGAATTGGCAACTGAATCTTACTTCAATAGTACTGTGGGAAAGTGTGCTTCTTTGTACCCATAAGGCAGCAGCCTAAATTAGGGGAGTTAGTGAAAGATGCGTGACACATACCTCTCTCCTCAGTATTTATCTACCGGTATTTCCTCAGCATCTTACTGCCACTTTGCTCTTAGCATCTACCTGCTGAAACAACTGTCTCACTTTGCCTGATAGTAGAGGCAGCTCTGATGCTACTTCTCACAGTAGCCAGCTAGATGACTCAGGGAAATTCACAAGCAGGACTTGGGTTCAGTGGTCCTCCTACTCTATTCTCCTTTCAGCAACTCATATTCAGTGTATCATAAAATTCAGGGCTGCCGAGAGGTAGACAATTTTCTCTGGGACTCTACAGAGCAAGGGCCCTCTTTAGCTCTTATGAGTACCACTGACCTCTACCCCAACCCTGTCACATAGGCATGAGTCTTCATAGGCAGGAACACCATATTTGTCCTTATACTGTATGAACAGTCCTAATAACACCGATTAATATGCTTATTTTAAGAAGATTAGCATACTAATGGCTGTTATAAGGACTGTTCACAGTGTATGAACAGATTTTATCTCCTTTTAAAGTCATCTATGCATATGATGATGAAAGATTTGTATAACACCACATCTTGTCTTGCAGTGAATTGCATAAGTTAATCAAGTGTTATGGAAATACCTAAGAGTTTATAATACAAGAGTATTGACTGCTTCAGCAGTGCAGTTCTTAGGATGTTTAGCCCAAATTAAGCATGGATTCAATGGGACCTATTCCTAAGGAACTTCAGTCTAAGACTCTTCTAGTATAAGCTATTAAAATGTAGTAAATATTTCAAAAATGCATGGGAAATAAACTGGTTAGTTTCCCCTGCTATCTTGAAACAAAATGCTTTCTCCTTTAAAGTGTCAAAATACTGTTTAACATAATTGCAGTCAGTTTCCAGCAAGAACCAACTGCAAGAAGTTACATGAGGAACTAGAATTCCCAAAATCACCCAGCCAGCATGGCTATTCTTGGAGTTGTGATCCTCAAAAGTAACTTTTTCAAGTTTTGATCAAGAAATTATGTCGAGCCAGAATTTCAACATTTGCTGCAATTATGCTAACTATCCTAGAAAAATTGTTAAGAATCTGAACACCGCTACAAAATACTTTCATTTGGAGTCTTCTCAAAGAGAATAATTAGATACACTGTTAAAATGTCCAAAGAGCAGACAGCTCAGTTCCAAACAGCTGTTGGGATGATTTGTCCCCAGAAAGCCAACACAAGGTGTCAATCCTTAAAGGATTTGCAATCCTCAGAGGTTTTTTGTTTTGTTTTTTCCCTCACCCGAATTGTCTCTACCAATCCTCACTTTCCATTCCAGGAAAATGTCTGTCCCTGCTGGAAATCACACAGCCAGAGAGCAAGCCTCATTTGTACTAGTAGAAAAATTTTAATTCACATCTTAAATAAATATTTCAAACCATTTCAGATGTAAATTGGTATACAGTAGCTTTCTTTTTAAAAATATCCTCAAGATTGAAAACTATCAGAAAGATTAGTGCTGTGACGGTAAGTTCACAGCTTTAATACACTGCATTTTTGCTGGTTTTTAAAAAGATACCTCTCCTTACTTGTTCTTTTAAATAATCACTTGCAAAGTACTAGTGCTCCTTTCAGATCAAATGTCTGAGATAGGCTCTTTTCCTCTCACACACCCTCAGATATGTTAGTTAAGACTTCTGCAGTTCCCATTTGGACCAAAAAAAAGAGAGAGAGAGAGAGAGAGAAGAAACCGTCTTAGCTATTTCAGAGTACTGTAGCTGAGTCCATTTCTAGCTGCCTGCTCATAAATAAATGCTAATGTAGGCAGTAGGAGAGTGGTATTTTCAATGGGATTAAAGATCAACATTTGAAATTCCATACATAGCCCACCCTAAAAAGAGAAAAACAGTTTGGTTTGAGCAGAATTATCATCCCTTACCTATAATTACTGATCTACTGGTCAGTAAAAGCTCATTTTCATAAGGGCTGATCTGTAAGCAAGGTTACAGACTCAAATCTTATAAGGTCAAGCATTACCTCTCAGTGATGGATTTTGGGACTAGGGATTTCCCAACTGCCAGCACAGAAATGGAGGAAACTGTGTGATACTGAGTCTATCTGATTTAGTATTGTCATCTCTGGCTTGAAGCTGCTCCCAAGTCTCAGGCAACACTCTTTGCTAGCCCCGCCTGAAGATTCCTAGTATTCTCTGTCTCCCAGCCATGTAATAACCAAGTCTGATTCTGCTTAGATTCCAAAATATCAGATGAGATCAGGTATGTGCAGGATTGTATGTTAACACCCAGCATATTGAGATCACCAGAGCTGGTCCTACCATTGGGCAGAATGAGGTGACTACATTGTGACTACATAATGTATGATTATATTTTTACATTAATGGAAAAGTACTTGTGGGGTTTTCTCTCTAGGTTCCAAAATAATATGGTTGGCCTGAGAGGAAAGGGCATTATTTGCTGCTCTGCCACAGGCAACAGAATGTATTTGGTTGGCTCTGGCGAGCATCACTCCCTTTCTTGCCTTACTTCCTAGGAACACAAGCACATCTCTGCTTCTCCATGTTTAGAGTATGCCCCTTGGTCTGACAGGCAACTTGAGGAAAGAAGTATCTTGGAAACTGAGGTGTAATGGGGAAAATATGAATTTGAACTCAGTGGCACTTTATTGTCAGAACAAATAATACAAAAACATCTACAGTAATAAAAGAAAGATTCAGACCTGTGGAGAATTTATTGACAGGACAAACAAAGCAAAACTAATGGCCCTCAGCTTGGTACCACCTCAGTGGTGGCAATCATACTCCCTTCAGTACCACCTCAGTAGTAGCAGTCATTCTGTCGTCTCTCTTACTCAAAAATAGAAACAGTGGTTGCAAGTCCCATAATTTTTGCAACTACAAGTCTATCTGGTTTCAAAGGAATCTGTACAAATCTGAGACTGAGCAAGAACTTCAGTCTGTAGATATCACAAGCATCTCCTGCACAGACTGATGGAAATAAAGTGAAGCTGCACAAGATATCCTGATGGATTGCATCCTCTTAAATTATTTGTTTCATCTGAGGTAGAAATTTGGTCCCAAATTTATTTATATGAATGGAGAGGGCTTATTCTATGTTTATCCCTAGATCAACTACCTCCTACCCACTCCCACCCCGCATTAAAAAAACAATTTATCAAAATATAAAACACGCCTCCCCTCAAAATGTTTCTAGGACTCAAAATGCTTCTAGGTGAAGAGCATCCCTCCACAAGTCTTTCAACATTGCATTGCTTTTTCTTTAAAAAGCAATAAAGTTGGAATACAAAAATAGAGCCTCTTTTTGTTTTTTTAAAAAACACAAAAACAACAATTATAAACAACTAAGTCAAGTTTTTTTCCCCACCCCCTCCTTTTCTTCCATCCACCCCTTTAATTATCATCAAAGGTCAGTCTCTAGCCATTGTCCATCACTGAAGTCTCTTCTACACAATGTCCTCCAACAAAAGGGAAAGGAAGGTGGGCCTGAGTGGCACTAACAGGGAGCGGGTCAGGGGGTTGGCTTAGGGCTGGAGTTCCGAGTCCTTTTACTCCTCCGGTTGAAAGGGTAATTGAGAAATTCAAAGCGCCTGTGAGGCTCTGTTGTTTGGTGGCCCTTGGGCAGCCGCTTCATGAAGTGCACCTCACGCTGATGCTGACGTGTCTTGGAGCCCTTCCGAGGACGCCCCTTTCGGGTGAAGGCCATGTACCATCCTTCGTACTTGGCATTCTGCAGCGCTGTATAGTTGTTCTCCAGCACTATCTCTGTGAAGACGCAGTCCTTGCCTTTGCCATTGCTCTGTAGGACAGGGATGGGGGAGACAAGAGAAGCCAAGTGGATATATTTAAAATAGGATAGGCAGACTATTCATACAATCAAGCTAAATATAGATTAGTTGCTCCTTGTCACATTTTAGCCATCCTCTAGCTCATACAAGCAGGGCAAATTGTGGGCATTTCCGCACTAGACTGTTATAGCGCTATTATTCCACTTTCAACATCCTATGGAATACTGGGGTATGCAGTTTAGAGAGGGTCTGGCTGGCCCCTCCTGAAATTGCAAACCCCAGGATCTCTCACTCTTCCACAATATCAAAATAGATGGAAGAGGGAAATACAAAGGCATTTCAGAAACAAATGGCACAATGGATGTGCACACTATACAATTAAGTCATCATTACTATCAAGAACGCCCTTGTACAGACAATAACAAAGTTCTATAAAGTCTAAAGTATTGATAGTATCCTTTTGAGTTCCATTTGGGAGAAAGGAGAGATATAAATCAAATAATCAAATAAAAATAAGTGCCTCACCATGCCTTGACTACCATCTATGCTGAATGCATATAAACAAGTCATTGTGCAAGCAAGAATTAGGCAATCTATATCGTTGACTATTCATCACACTTTTAAAATGACACTTTTAAAAAAGTCTGTTCTACCTGGCAGCATCCACAACAGTTAGGATATCAAATTAAAAGTCTGTGGGACTTAAAAACATTGGAGATATCCACCAGCATCACTCTTAACTCCCACTTGGCTCTCTGAACATTCTGTTCACTAAACATATCTTTCTAGAAATCTGACTCTCTAGTTACTGAAGGGTCATCAGAGATTATCCTTACACTCACACACCATACTGTCCACCTCTGTCTGTTTCCTCTAGCTATTTATTAGCTCACCTAATTGTGTAGGGCTAGAGTGTATCTTTCAATGCTTTAATGTGTGAACAAAAGTGAGAGAGAAGGTACCACTTCCTGAAGGTGCAAAGTATCCTTAGCACTTTTCAAAAAACCTGCCAGACCTGAGATACTGTTAATGAGGGACACTTTGCTGGAATGCTGCTCAGGTCATTATAGATTCAAATGGGACTGTTGGGGGGCTCACATTCAATGCTGTCCTGACACTTTGTGCCAATTGACAAACTCATAGGGGGGCCCAAGAGGAATTGTGAATTCCTCATCTCTCACACATCTTCTGTCTTCTACCAGGTCAAAGAGCACAAGACCACTAGTAAATATATGGTTATGCATAAAGAGAACTGTTTAGCTTAGATGAAAGTGTTTCCCCTTGAAATGCAAAGGACTTTGCAGCTATGAGCATAGTGTGGGACCTGTTCAGGAGATAACATGTACTTCAGTTCACTCACTAAAGACTGTGAGTAGTAGCAGCCTTTGGAAAGTGGAGATACTTATGTTCTTAAGTGGACATGCCGAAGTACACATGTTTGGGCACCATCCCAAACAGTACTAGAGAAATGAAGCAAAACTAACAAGCCCTCAAATAAACATCACCACAGAAGCAATCCATTCCTTTGTTCCTGACTGCTTTTAATTCAGAATAAATCACATATGGAGCTGTCAAGGCCAAAGGTAGGGGGAAAAATGAGAGGACAACTTGGTTGAAATTCCGATTTGGTTGGAAATTCCTGTAGATAATTATCCAAGGGCAAGCCAGCAGCATTAGAGAGGAGAAACTGCAAAGCTATTACTAAGAAAGCAAGACAAATGCTTACATGGGAACACAGAATTCTGCCTGAAGATTTATTCTGACCATTGGTCCACCAAGCTCAGTATTACCTGCAATGATCTTCATCAGGCTGACATCCTCCAAATGTGTGGGGCTTCAGAGCCCTTCATTTCCAACCAACAGCACCATTGCTTGTGCTGTGTTGGAATGTTGGGAACAATATTCAATATTTCTGAAAAATGCTGTGTTGTAGAAAACTGGTCTATGTATATTGATTAGAGGCAGCTCTCCAAGGCTTTAGATAGGGGTCTTTCCCAGCCTTATCTGTAGAAACCAGGATTAAGCTTAAGGTCTTCTGCATGCAAAGTACTCAACACTGAGCTCTGACCTTTCCTCTGCTTTGTGGTTTGGCTTATTTGGAGGAGGAAAAGTTCTGAACCTTTTCTTTTTTGGCAAGGGTTAGCCAAAAGGAGGAGGAAGAAACGTGCACTTTTGCAGTGCTACCAGGAATGTCTCAGGGCTGTAAGGGTGGACAAGAAAATATGGAGGGCACAGAAACTCTGATCATAATAAAAATGTACAGCACAAAGACTTGCCTTGTTTCAACTGTAACAGAGTGGTATCTTAGACCCCGACTTTCCAAAAACTGAAAATGAGACTAATGCAATAAAGGTCTGATCTAGAGTCCAAGCAGAAATACACCATGCACAACTCTTTCTTTTCAAAACCAAAAAGTTATTCAGGACTTCTAAATACAAAGGCAATTGGGGTAGGGTGAGCATGGAGCCAGGTGTAGATGCTTCCAGAGACTTCCTTGGAGAGTCAAGCAGTGCACCCCACAGTGCAAAGCTTGCAAGGGGCATGCTACACATACATGATCTACCTTGTTGCCAATTGTTCCCCTGCCACAGTGGCAACTGTAGGCAGCACTGGTGGAGGAGGACTAGTGGCTGTTGGTTTGATGTTTTGCTAAAAGGTATTAATAAATACTGTTGTAATTCACAAACTAAAAAATTATCCTTTTCTTACTACAACGCCAATCTCCCCCTAGCTAACTGAGGGCTGTAGTAGAAAAAGATCCATTTTCCAAGCTCTTTTGTAATTCACACATAGAGTACACAGTAGGCAAATCTGTGTAAATCTGTTTATTTTGTTCAGTTGCTCCTTACAGTAAAGAAATGAAGGAAACAAATCTCAGAAATCTCCAAGAAGCAAGAACTGATGGTTATGGGGGGACTTCAGTTATTCTGATATCTGCTGGGAGACAATCTCTGCTAAGCATAGGCTGTCCAACAAATTCCTGATGTGCTTTGCAGATAATTTGCTCTCTTAAAAAGTAGAGAAACGAACAAGGGGATTGGCAATCTGGGACTTAATCTTAACCAATAGGGAGAAGTTGGTCTGTGCAATCAAAGCAGCTGTTACTTCAGGAAAGCTGGTTTAATGAAGCTTAGAAAAAGACCGGGCAGAATCCAATGGCTAAAGATGCTAAAAGAAAAAGAAATGAAATCTCACCCTGCTAAAAGAACAATTAGAAACAAGAAGAAAAATGGGAAACTGAAAAAGCCAATGTGGCTGCACAGTAAACTCAAGGAGAAAGTAAAAAGTAGAAAGAACATGTATAAAGAATGGGCCAAATCACCAAGGAAGAATACAGATGTGAAGCCCAAGCTTTCAGGAACCGTGTAAGGAAGCTCAAAATGCAAGGGAAGTTCAAAATGCGCAAAAACTGTTTAGGCAAGCAAGGAACAACAAAAAGTGCTTTTTCAAAGCAAAGGAATGATGAAAGATATGGTGGGACTGCTGCTACTAAGGATGGTAAAATGCTAACAGACCACATTGAAAAGGAAGAGAACTGCTCATACTGATTTTATTTCTTTTTCCCCCGAAAAGAGGACTGTGTACTTCCATGCATCAGCACAGACCTTGACAAGAAATCCAGATTGCAAATCAAGATTGATCAGGAGTAAGACAGAAATCACCAAGTTAACCTAAATGAGTTCAAATCTGCAGGGTCAGATGAACTGTATCCCAAAGTATTGAAGAAACTTGCTGACATACTCACAGAACCATTTGCCATCATTTTTGAGAAATTTTGGAGACTGGATAAGGTCCCGGAGGACTGGAGAAAGCAAACATTGTCCCTCTCTTCAAAAAAGGCAAAAGAGAAGATCCAGGAAACTACAATCCAGTCAGTCTGATCTCAATATCAGGAAAAATATTAGAACAGATTATACCAAAGCCCATTTGCAAGTATCTTGATGACAATGCAGTGATAAGTAGGAACCAGCATGGATTTGTCAAGAACAAATCCTGCTAAACTAATTGAATATCTTTTTTTTTTTCAATTGAGTCACTAGTTTAATACATGGTAGACATGCCATGGATGTTATTTATCTGGATTTCAGCAAAACATTTGATAAGGTCCTCCATGATATTTTGATTAACAAACTAACTTTATATGGAATAGATGGAAACACTATCAGATGGACCATAGATGGTTGGAAACCTGTGCTCAAAGAGTTGTCATCAGTAGCTGTGCTTCAAATTGGAAGGTCTCAAGGGGCAGAGGAAATCCTTATTATATTTGCAGCTGATACAGAACTGGAAGGAGTAGCTAACACATTGGAACACAGGAACAGAATTCAAAAGGACCTTGATAAACTAGAATACTGGACTGAAATTAATGAAATAAATTCAACAGAGACAAATGTAAAATTCAACATATAGGTCACAAAAAACGTCTACATTTAGGCCACAAATGCTCAGGTACAGGGATGGAGGATACATGGCTCAGCATGAAAAAAATCTTGGGGTTATTGAAGATCATGAGCTGAACATGACCCAGAAGTGTGATCTTGCAGCAAAGAAGGCAAACGCTACCTCAGCCTGCATCAACAGAAGCATAGTTTCCAAGGCAAGAGAAGTAATAGCCTCCCTATATTCTGCACTGGCCAGGCCTCATCTGGAGTATTGTGTTCATTTCTGGACACCTTACTTTAAGAAGGATATAGACAAGTTGGGACAAGTTCAGAGACGGACAATGAGGATGGTAAGAGGTATGGAGAACAAAACATAACAGGAGAAATTGAAGGAGCTGGGCAGCAAGTTCAGCTTGGTGAAGGGGGTAACATGATCACACTCCTTAAATATCTCAAGGGCTGCCATAAAGATGAGGGTGCAGGCTTGTTCTCTGCTGCCTCAGAGGGTAGGATCAAGTCTAATGGTTTTGAACTACAGGAGAGTAGATTTCAATTGAACATTAGAAGGAACTTCTTGACAGCAAGAATGGTTTGTCAATGGAAGCAATTGCCTAGAGAAGGGGGTATAATCTCCTTCTCTGGATGTCTTCAAAAAAGAGGCTAGACAGCTATCTGCTGGAGATTCTGCACTGATGGCCCACAGGGCCCCTTCCAACTCTACGATTCTATGAGACCCTTAATCAAGATCTCCTATGTAGGAAAAGAGGGAATTGACTGTGGTCACAATGAAGGGGAATAGGTTTAAACCTTTTTCCAAATTCATATACTATAATTTAAAATCATCCATGACCTCAATATACTTAAACTAGGAAAACTGCACAAGGAGAAGATGATGGCTCAAGTTTTATTGGGTAGTTATGAATACGTAACTGAAAGTTACGCATTTGTGACTGCTTTGTATTCATGATCCTTATGTATCTGCTTGTTTAGTGGATACGTAGGGACCGTGATTCTTTGGTTCTATGATTCTCACGACTAACCAATCAGCAGCCCCTGTGATTGGCTGGGTCTATTACCCCATCACTCGAGAAGCAGCTGGCTGATATCCTCGTTCCCCTCTCCTTGTGCAAGGAAGTGAAAATGGCAGTCAGTTGTTTCTCCAACAATAGGGGAAAAGACCCCCATCAATTGCATCAGCTGGTTCCTGGTAAGTCGAGAAGGCGGGGGGGGGTCCGGCTGGGATTCATTGCATAGTAGTGTTGTTGTTGTGGTGGTGGTGGTGGTGTGCCCTCAAGTCATTTCTGACTTACGGAGACCCTAAGGTGAAACTATCATGGGCTTATCTCTGGACCTGAGAGCATGTGACACATTCAAGGTCACCCACAGGTTTCCATGGCCAAGTAGGGAATCAAACCTTGGTCTCAAGGGTCATAGCCCAATGCTCAAACCTCCACAACTTGCTGGCCCACTATATTGCTTACACATATGTAAATCCATATAGGAGTCCAGCCACTGCTACTTTTTTTGCACTTGGATTTCATCTCCTGCTCAACCATGGAAACCCACTGGGTAATTTTGGATGCATCACACACCCTCAGCCCCAGAGACCCCTGTGGTAGGTTCACCTTATGGTCATCACAAGTTGGAAATAACTTGAAGGCACACAGGCACAACAGCATGCAAAGTTGTATGGCAGTAGGTGGGAGGGGCTCTGTGGCTCTTATCATTATTATCATGGATGCTCTCTCCCATAGGTTTCTGTGTTAAGTCTCCCAGCTACAGTGCACAAGTGGAATGGAGGGATTTTCTGGCAGATCATAGATCTATTTGTCTTAGGAAGTGTGATTTCTCCCACTCAGAAGGCACGAGTTGAGGGCAAAGCGACCTGCAACAGAGCTTGGAAAAGTTGCCTTATTTGGACTACAGAATCCTCTAGTCAGCATGGCTAAGTAAATCTATTGGCTAGGTGATTCTGGAAGTTGTAGTAACTTCTCCAGGATTCTGATCTGTATCCAGCATAGCAAAATAACCAGCTAAAATGGTCTCTCTTCTGTTCAAAGTACTGCTAAAAATGTTCTTCAGGGGTTTTTTTGCTCAACATACTCATGGCAGAGAAGAAGCGATTTTCTGTATATGTATGTGTATGTACTCTTTCATTCTTGGATTTATTTAATTTTTTAATTAAAAATATTTTTATTAAGAATTATTTTTAAAAAACTTATTAAGAATTTATTTAAGGATACATTAAGGATTTAATTTTTTTCATCATCTGGATTTATTCCTAAAGCATGCAAAGATGGCCAGTGGAAGGACTGACTCAAGTCATTTTCTGCCTGGGGCGGAACAACACAAGGTACCTCTCCACCCATGCAAGTTAGTTATTAAAAGTTATTCTGGTACATGAAATAGAAAAATCCAAAGGTATCTCTCCCTATCTGACAACTAAATACAGTAACAACAAGTTAAATGACTAACAAATTTGTTGTCCTTTCCTGACAGCCCAAAGCTGCTGACTAAAGCAGCCAACAGTAGTGTTGGTGCTGGGGAAGGGACAGTGTCATGGTAACAGAGGTGTATGTTGTAAAAGATTCCTCAGTCACTGAACTCCATATGTAGAATTCTTCTTGTTCTTGAACTGTCAAAACAAAAGCTGTTTTTAAGTGTTCTTTCCTTACCTGTGAGGTCAAGAAAACTGTTTTTTTGTGGGGAAAAAAAAATTCAAAAAACCACATCACAAAAAGAGGGGTTACAGTTACAAGTGAAAGATACCCTCAAAATTCCAATAAAAAAAAAAAAAAAATCACTCTGCCTCATCCCATTTTCACTCTCCTTTGGTAAAGATCCTTGGGAGTTCACCACATGTGTGACTAAAACTAGTGGCACAAGTTTCCATATGCTAATAACAAACAGATTGCCTGAAAGGAATGTAACGTATTTAAGAGTTTGTGAACAGATCAACATACCTTCTAAACTTCACTTTGCCCATCTCCTTACCTTGCCAATCAGTTTTCCTTTCTTGTTCATGCAAATGTAGAAGCCAGTCTCTGCCCCCTTGATCCTCACTCGGCTACCAAAAGTGTCTGTTTCCACAATGAGCTTGGCTGGAAGGAATAAGACAGTGAAAATGGTGGTGTGAGTGTTTCAATGTTGAACCTCAATACATTAAAAACTGGCACTTGAATGCTTCCTGTTTCCTTTTCCATTTTATCCCCCCTTTCCATTTCTATTGTGTCTTTTTTAGCTTGTAAGCCTGATGTTAGGAATTGCTTTGTTTGTTTTTACTGATAGGTAAGCAAATGTGAGAGCACAATAGAAAAGGTATACATAAAGAGCAAATCGATCAATCAATCAACTGAAATGAAGAAAAGACATCTGAGTTTCAGACTCTGCACTGGAAGCAAAGGCAGACTGTTTTGCAAGTAAACAGGAACACTTCACATGAGGGCCACAGTCCTGCATCAGCAGACATTGCTATGAGATGCAGTGACAGTAGTCTCACATCCAACTTTTCTCAGCTGTACACCCCCCTCCGAACCGAGCAATGTCCCAGTCAGTGGAGCATTGGGGGAGCAGCAGACAAGTGTCAGCTATTTTCCTGTAGATGGATACACAGTGACAGACATCCATAGGGACCTCTGAGAATCCTCCAGAGGTCCCTGCAGGTGACATCCTTGCTCTGCTGGAAAAAAAAAAAAACTGGATGCTTGTTTGCTACTCCCTGCTCTCCACCAACCAGGCTGGGTTTGGGGGCTGCAGCTCAGAAGAAGTGCATGTTGTGGGGAGATCTGGACTCTTTCATGGTCAATAGAGAATTCTGACTTCTACTTATGCCACTGTAATTCATCAGTGGAATGCCACACATTACTTTCCCCTCTTCTGATACTGGCATTAGTTGGGAGTCTATAATGGCATTCATGGCAACATTTGCTGAGGGAAAACCCCATGGTGTATACAAAAATTGGGAAGCTACTGTATGCACAGGTTCCCTGATCTGTGTACCTATCAGCACATCCTAACAACAGCATTTCCATTCAAATGTTATCTTGAGGAAACAGCATTCTAAATCCAAGGGAGAACCAGAATCAGACTGGTTTTCAAATGGTGTCCAAAAATGATTACTAGATTTGTCATAGGAAAGCCACCATCTCAGGCAAGATTTTTAGTGTTATAAAAAGGGCACCAAACTGTTAAGTTGCTTATTTTGCTATTATTGTTCACAGCCAGGAATGGGGACTTTGGGGCATCTTCTATTTTGGGTATCAAAAATAACATGGGTAGCTATGATAGAATGCATTTTGAAGTGTAGATGAGAGGTTGGGGCTGACATTTGCTTTATTGTATTAGCCACCAAAATGTCTTGGACCAGCCCTAGTGCCCATTGCACATCTACCGACACTGGATGCCTTCTCATTTCACTTTGCTCTTGAAACCAAGGGAATCCAAGTTGTGATCTACACCAAAAGATCTTCAGTCCCCAACCTGAATGAAAGACCTGGGCCTACAAGCATGGCACACAACACAGAACAAGAAAGTTAACGGAAAGTTCCTAGCAACTTGAGTTTAAAAGGAAACAGTAAGTGTTGGGTAGGAGGCGAGGAATCTTTTCTCCTGTGGCATTGCTCTATTTGGTCTCATTGTTCTTGTTGCATCTCTGTACTGTGTAGATCAGGAAGAACAATGTCCCCTTTCTGTCTCCTTGTCTCTTTGCACTGATGCTGACTTTGCAGCTGGTAGAGGAAGCCATGAAGGGCCCCTTAATGCATTTCACCTTTGTGAGAGTTGAGAGGGCATATTGATTTAGTCTCAGTTTTTTTAAATGGAGGCATTGATTGACTTGTGAAGCAGCTATGCAAATCATGAATCAATGCAATGTCCCCTTCTTCTTGCTGCCACATGAACCCCAAAGAACTGGAGTCAGCTAGCCCCAAAGGAACATCTTGCCCCCACTCCCACCTCAGTGCCATTGTGCATGAGAGGGACAAAAGAAACTATGCATCATTCCTGTTCTTGGGCTGGTAATTGCTACTTAGACTCAAGATGTCCCACAACAGCTCTGAAAAACTGAAAATTTATCTTTGCTCTTTATGATTTCAGAAGGATGGATTTCTCAGCTGGAGCACAGATAGCCATTTGTCCTCAAGGTGGATGAGCCATTGCAGAGTTTTCTTCCCTTTGTTGGATGAGTGCCCGATAAAGGATGTTAAATTCTAGCCATAGTCACCATGTCTCATCTAGAGATAGAACAAATATCCACACTGCAGTTATAGCCATTCATATACCACTTTAACTCCAGCAAATCCATTCTATGTAATCTAGGGATTTGTAGTTGGATGGCAAAGAGTTCTGAATTACCACACAAAACTACATATCCCAAGGTTCCATAGGATGGAACCATGTTAGGTCAAGTGGTATCAAAGTGATATAATTATGGAGTATAGATACATCTGCTAAGGTCCAAGTTTTAAGCCCTCTCCAGCCCCACCCTCCTCTAACACTCATACACCTCTACCACAAGGAGACTAGAAGACACCACTGACTACTTTCTCCCGGTATGAACATGAGACTCCAAGGAGACAATATGGAAGAGGGGAAGAGATTCAGTTCCTGTCACTCACATTTCCCTTTTGCTCTTAATGAAGTCTTCCATATCTCATTTCCTACATTGTTGCGGCCAATGCACCTGTCACCATCATGCTTCTTTTGAGCCCAAGATGTCTGCCTGATGATATCTACAGCCTAAGCCAGAAGGCCTTCTGGACAGGTGGAAGTGGTACAGAAGAGACTAGATGCAATAAGTGATGGGAGAGCATTGCATGAACCAATTAAAAAATAGATACCTTAGAGGCAAAAATGACCATGTGGGTATGTGGAAACATAGGAGAGGTAGAACAGGCGTATGGGAACCAGGGAGAATGCAGAGATATAGTATCTGTAAACCACTAAGAGATTTTTATTAGATTATTAGATTAAACTACCATAAATAAAAATAATGACTACTGTGTCACTCAGCACTGTGCTTTCAGGCCAACTCCTTCATACAAGCTAGGTTGACTGAACAGATATCCAGTTACATAGTTTCAGTGGGTGAAGCAGTGTCTTTTTGGAACTGCTGGGAACCACATGGGTCCCATCTCCACTGATATCTGAAATTTCAAGGCACAGCAAGGATTTGCAGTTGATGGACAGAACAGTGAGTCACTACCTCAGAAACCCTGAGAAGAGCTGATCTAGAAGTCTGTGCAATAGACCTAAGGAAGGAATAATGGGCATTTCTGCTCACCAAGATTATCCCCCATGCAATGGTCATGCTTTCCATCCAGAGGAATCTAAAGAAACCTAAACCTCTGATGCGGGAAAGCAGTTCTAGTGCCTCACCTTTGTTCCTGGATGGTCTTTCTTTTTTTTCAGTTGCACAACTTTCTTCATTACGTTTGATCTGATGACTACACCAAGACTTATTCCTCATCCCTGCCTCCCTTATTTAGCCAACCAGACAGTTTTGAGGGACCTTAGCCTTTCTGGGATAGTTCCACAAGTCCACTTTCAAAAATGGGGACAAAATACCTGCTTGCAATGGAATAAGAGAAGGGGGATAATCCCTTTGAAGGAGAGTGGAATAGGGCCACTTTGGAAAGGATACATAGCAGCACCTGACTGTAAGAGAGGAGCAGTACTCAGACTGGTGCCTGGAAAAGTTCCTTTTCTGGATTATAATTCCCAGAATTCTCCAGCCAGCATGAAGATGAGAAATAAAACTGATGAGACGTCTTCCTACTTTGCCTTGATATTAGTTCAGTTACAGCTCTTCTGTGCATCACTTTTAGCAAGCTAAGCATCAGTTACTCAGATTACCATGTGGGAGATGCATTGGCTAGGGACAATTATGTCCATCCTTCTTCAATGATATGTGTGCATCTTGACTGGTGAGGAGGAACTACACTCATACAAGAGCCAACCATGACACATAACCAACATGTTGGACAGCAGCCCTCAATGGAATTCTATGCTAAGCAGCAAAATAATACATTGGCCCTGGAAAAAATATATTATGATCATTCAACACTGGGAAAACATGAGAAATTCTTGAAACAAGAGGCCTTCCTTTAAGAAAAATGTTAAAATATCAGGCAAGTAAACTGTATGGTACAAATTAATAGCCTGAATAAGTTCTTTTAAAAAGTTTCATAACTTCTTTGGGCTTCTACAGCTTGAAAAAGTGACTTGTTTGGACCTCAGCTGCCAGAATCCCCAAGCCTAGAAGTCTGGGAGTTGTAGTCAAAACAACACTTTTGCAAAGCCTGCAACACACTTTCCCATTTGCAACCAAACATATCAGAAATGGCTATACTTTCTTGATGTAATTGATTCAGTCAACTGTACCCTGCATGTTTGGGCTCTTGCATAGCTTTCGTCCTTTAGTTTTGGCTAATGGCAGACCTTTCCCTTTGTCCTCTGATCAGCATTCCACATGCTGAGTGAAGGAATCCCACATTCTCCCTGAACTGGAATGTAGGAAGTTCTTGAGTGCTTCACCTACTAAATCGGTGTTTACACTGGCCATGTCATTTTCCAGTGCTGCCATTTCAGTAAATTGCAAAGGAGGACTTGACACCTTTATCAAAGCCCACCCCTCCCTCTTACTTATTTTGCAGGGCAGGAACTTGTTTATTTGCCTTCTGCCACAATCCTTTGGTCCAGGGGTGCCTTAACAAGTCTCGTTCTGTGGCTTGCCCAATGCCTAGCACATTTGCTGGAGCTAAATAAATGAAGAGGTAAAGAATGAAATCTGAGATGCCACGCTTGTCAAGATGAGGATAGGAATACAATCTGACACCTACTGCTGTATATGTCCAGGAATACCTTCCTTCAGCTAATGAAGGATACATCATACAAATGACTAGGGGCAAGTTAAGACAGTTTCTTGGGTATGTTATATCAAAGGCATCCACAACACCCCCCCGCTGCCATCCTGAACTTTGTTATACAGTAAAGTCTGAGTTACAGAGAAACAATCTCTTCCTTGGGTAAGAACTGGGATCAGAGCTTAGAGGTAACTAGTTACAAATAACTAGTTGTGTAATTTAATTCAGGCAACCGATGTGCCTAAGGCGCATTATGGCTGTCACTCAGTAAAGTATAACTTAACTTCTTTTGCAATTTAATTGTATCTCTTGGTTAGTTTCACAGGTATGAGATGTGCCTCACTTAACGGTAGAGAAGGAAGACCCTATGGTTCAAGAGCTGGCTCAGGCTCAGATGTGGGTGCTGTGGTATTAACAAAGCAGCTGGAAGGAGAGTCTGTTTTGTACTGCATTCCAGCAGCTTGTAATCCACAGATTTTTGTTAAAAGGCAACTATTTCAGTTAGTTTGAAGAAAGGGAAAGCAACAAGTTACCTTTTGAAAATAACAACTATAATGGTAATTAACTACTTTTGGGGACTCAGAATGAAATGTGTAACTAGTTGCTGTTTTTAAAGTAACTCTCCAACCTTTTACTGAAGTTTTAGTTATCCACATACATTGGATACATTATCCATGTGCAGACAGGTACAGGAAAAGCTAAGCTTGCCTGAGCAAAAGGCCTTGAAGATTTGGTCTTGATCTAGAGGGAGACAAAAGCCCCTAAGGATCCACATGCTTCCCACAGAAGAACCATATTGCTCTTTTGCCCTCCTTCTTATAAGATTATGCCTGTTGGACCAGTCCAAAGGCAAACTGCTTGTTTTCTACATTGGCCAATAAAATGCCCAGGAAAAATCCACAAAGAGAAGACCAGCACCAGAGCATCGTCCTTCTGTTTCCCTCCAGGGACAGATCATTCAGAGGCATGCTTTCTTTGAATCTAGAAGGGCATAGAGCCACCATGAGTAGAAGCCACTGATAGTCCATTCTCTGTGAATTTGTCTAATCCTCTTTTAAAGCCACCTAGGTTGGAAACCATCATCCCATTCTGTGGCAATAAATGCCTAGGGCCTGGGACTAAGGTGTTACAAGTAATAATGTCACCTGCAACTCATTATGTTTTGCAATAATGGGAGCAAAATGGGATTCCTTTTATAAAATAAAAAACAATTAACATAACTTGTTACATTCAAATATTAGTAAAATTTTCCAAAATTGGGTGGGGGGATTTTCAGGGATATTTTTTGGGGGGGGAGGCAACTTTTAATTTAAAAAAAAGTCAATTTGAAAGTAAAACACAATGAGTAACATGTCATTCTTCTGTTTAAAATAAAAAGTAATGACAACATATTAACATTTAAAAAGTAATGTTTCAGAGAATTCTCTAATTTTACTGTGAACTGTTTGAAGAGTTTTAATATGAGCACAATATCCAAACCAGACATAATTTTATAAATGTCTATCATGGCTTCTCTTCTCAAATATTCTAACTTTTGTTTATAGAGGAGCCATTCCAGCCCCAATATAGTTTTGCTGCCCCTTTTCTGTATTCAGGAAAAAATCTCTTCCAGTACCCATGTTTTACCTAAAGAAGGCAAAAGCTGGACCTGACCTCCAAACTGTTCCTTCATTTCTCTGCCTCTCAACACTAATAATAGTGGAGGGAAATGTGATGAGCCAGCATGGAAAACTGGTTTGAACATGGTTCAGATCCTAAGACGGCTGTGGAAACCCACTGGGTGACCTTGGGTAAGTCACATTTTCACAGCCTCAGTGGAAGACTATGGCAAAGTTCCTCTGAACAAATTTTGCCAAGAAAACCTAAGGATAAGGTCACTGGAAGTCAGAATTGACTTGAAAGCACATCACAAAAACAACTCCTACAGAAGATATGTGGAAGAGAGGCTAGAAGAAGATAAGGCCACTGACCAGGGACTCGTCAGCAGTAATGAGTTAATATATACATTGCTACACACCACATAGTCTGTTCTTTTAGATGATGTGAGAAGTCTCTACACTTTCAAGCTGCTGGTACTCCACACCCTGGATGACACCATCTCTCTCCTCTCTTTCTAGCCTGTCCTCCTTGTGCATGTTGAGCTATTTATGAACTACAACATCACATCCCTTCTTCCGACCCATTACAAGCCCTTTAATTTTAGCACTTCTCTTACCTATAAAATATTAACAACTGTGGAAAAAAAACCTGCCAAAGAGCAATTGGACCCGTGGCTCCTCTTCATTGAGCCACATAGACAAGGTCCGTTTATTTATCTGTCTTTGGGGGGCATGAGCAAGGGAGGTCGATCAAGAGAGCAGTAAAAGGTTTAAAGAGCATCAGTTTTCATGCTCTCCCTCAGCTGACATCTGATGGAAAGACACAGAAAAAGCAGCCCCTCAGCAGAGGCACAACAACATCTCTCTCTCTCCCACCTTTTCAAAGGCCTTTTTTCTGATTTATTGCCTGTTGGTGGGCTTTCCCTTGTCACACAAGCCTCTTAGGTGACTGGCCTCCAGCTCTGAATCGCTGCTACTTGCTTGGCCAGCAGCACTGGTCTGCAACTCTGCTGTGGAGCAGAGATTTGGATTAACTTGGCAGTAAATGCAAAGAGGAAGGATAACCTGCCTCCAAAAAAGACATGCCAGTGGAAGATGAATCCCACTGCCCAGGTAGCCGTGTGTGTGTGTGTGTGTGTGTGTGTACACATGAGAGAAAGAGAGAGGATAGTTTATCAACAATAGCAAACTCAAAGCCTCAGTCTCCCAAAAGGCAGTCAGGAAACAAAACACTACAGCAAGGATCAATCATTTCCTAACCAATCTGCCTCTCATAGATTTTTTTTAAAATTTAATCCAGATTACAGATTATTTAAGAATGATCAGACCAAGCTTTCTGATCTGTGGTGGTTCAGTCCTAATTAGAAAACTGAAATCAGATATTGACAATCAAGACAGATAACAAAGAAAAATGAACCTGACATTAAGTCGGCCGTAAAAATGTCACCGCAGAGAAAACAGTCATTGGTGGAAATAAATCACCTTTTTCCAATCCACAGCAACTTCCCCCCCCCATGCACACATAACACATACAAAAAGCCAAATTAATACTGTTCACAAAAAAATAAAAAACAAAAACGTGAGATTTTAACATAAGATGTAGATGGTGTGAAAAGTTGATTTTGTTTGGGGTGGGAGGTAAGGGTAGCATTTTCAACTCTATTCTTTCACTTCAGTGACAGATTTATCCCAGTAAAATTATGTTTCATGCTCAAACTTCGAAGGGAAAGTGGCTACGTAGATGCAGAAAAAATGCAGCGAGGCACACTTGATCCCCTAACTGGACTGCGAAGAGGAGAAAGTATTCAGGAAATGTTAAAAAAGGTGAAAGTAAGAAGAGTTTTAATAGCTCTTCCAGACATGGGGGTCTCTCCAGAGATTCATATAGAACAATCCTGAACCTCTATTTTAACATTTACAGACTTGCAACTCTTTTAAAACTTTACATCTGAAAAACTGCTTGTGTTCTCTTTCTGTTTTAGATCATTGCTCAGTTTGCGTCTCAGCTCTTCAAAAGCTTAACCTTTTTATTATGTTTTAATAGAGGTCTTTTCTTTTTCAAGTCTCTCCTCTCGATTCATTCTAGCCTTTCTTAACTTTATTATTTAATTTTAAAGTGTAATTTCTCCCCTCCCCCCCGTTTTTTAAAAAAATACAAGACTTTTAAAAGGAGGCGCAGACTTTTTTCTTATTTGGAAACAAAATAACCTCCTTCAGATTATGGCTGGACTATGGCTCAAATATTTTGTTTGAAATGTTAAAATATTCACATATTTGTGTGGAATCCCCACAGCTGCCATTACAGAGCCTTAAGCCAAGCGGGGCAAAGCTCTATATGAGAGACAGTATATTTCCAGCGTAATAGTTGTATGTGAGAAAGGGAAATTGCAGCTAATATGAATCCTAACCATCGTGCATAATGCATACATATCTGCGTGTACAATGTAAAGACATACAATGTTTTACCATCAACCTTAAAACAAAGCAAGACCAAGTGTGTAGGGTCTTATCTAACCTTGTACAATATCTCATATGTATAAGGACAGAGAAGGCCAAAAGCTTACAGTCTACATAATTGTGCCAACATCTCCACTTTCTTGTACATGACTTTGAAAGAGTAGGTTACACTTCTTATAAATATGCTCGAAACTTTCACACTGCCAAGGGCTCACTGTCACATCATTTTTTCTGAAACAAAGAAACTGGCTGCTAGGTCCTGCTATTTAGCCCAAGAGTTCTGTAACCAGAGCTCTGTTCCCAGGTCTCCAAGTACAGAAAAGAAGTTACTTTTTTGAATTGCAGCTCCAAGCCTACATAGGAATGGTCATAGTTCAAAGCACATTTAGAGACCAGTTCTGCCTGAGTATTCTGGAAAACTGTAGGGGTTTGTATTCAGAATTGGAAATAACTTCTAGGCTTCCTTTCCCCTCTACACATATGTTGAACCTGCATTGCAGGAACACTCCAACCCATCAGTTTTTCTGAATAATATAGGAAACGTTGCTCTCTCTGCACAAAGTGGACATTACTTTAAAAAAGCAATTCACTTCATCCTTTATGTGATCAAAGATCAGGTGTAAAAATACCTCTCCCTATAATGCAAAGCTATTGTCGCAATCCTCAGAGGGAAAGCAATGTACTATTATTACAAATATTGATCACTGCATTCTTCCATCACGAGCCTCCCGCCTTCTGAATGCCTTTAATGATTTCTGGCTAACAAAGGGGACGGAAATCATCAATTACCCTGCTGCGTGTGCACCCTCCTCCCCCTGCCCGACTGCCCGCACATAGATCCTTACCATGAGCATCTCCATCCTCTGCCATGGCATTGATTTTCTTGTTGTCCAGAATTTGCACGTGCTTCCCACTGGTCCGACTGTACAGCTGATAGGTGCGGACGAGTCGCCGGCTTAGCTGGTCGGTCACCAGGCTCTGCTCCCTCACATGCTGTGTAAAATTAGGTGGGGACTGAACAGTTACCTTTAGGAAATTAAAAAATATACAACACACCATTATAATCTCTACTCCTCCGAGAAAGGCTATCTTGGCATGTTCCTGGTGCATTGTTGGTTGCTGGTTTTGGGAAGGAACACCAAACTGGTCCAGTGTAGAGCCCAGATTGTTAATATGGGTTGATCTAAAAAGCCCTGGCATTATAGCAAGGACTGAGATATTACAAGGCTACCCAGACATCTAGTACTGGGAGACAAATGTGGAATAAAGAGAACAAAGGTGATCCTGGAATCAGGGGTCTGAATCAGGTGCCTTTTGGTCCTATTTTTACAACCAAATTTTAAAAACGCTTCTCCAGAGCTGTGCAGAGTTCAACCAAATTGTAAGCACAATGGAACTGTATCAAGGTAAGGTCCCAATCCTGCTTGCGCCTATTAAAATCCAGGAAGAGTCAGCAGGAATTGCAGGGATTACTCTAGGGGGCATAGAAGAGCAAAATCTAAGTAGCTCCATCTTCCATGTACCTCTGAGGCACAGCACTTCTAATCACCCTTGTGATTTAGGTGCCACAGTGTGCTGTACATCTCTAGCTAGGTAACACTTCTGACACTTTCAATAGCTGGAATTGTTTCTGTTTCCAGGGCATTTGCTTCCCTACTCTTTCAAGTGGCCCATTTGAAAGTTCTGCTCCATGTGTCATCTGAGGCATATCCATCTCACCCACCCCCCTTCAAAAATGCTCTGCATCCAAGTAATCAGTGGTCAAAGTGGTGGGGGGTGGGAGAAAGCAGCCATATTTCATTCCCCTTAAACAGGGATCAGTTGTGTCAGCAGCCAAGGCAGTTCGGAATTGTCTTTCCAGCTAATATTTACGAGCCCTTCCATACACAGAGACAGGCTGGACTGTGGGTTTCCCACCCCCCAACCCACCCACATTCAAAGTAATCGTAAGCCTGATAGTGAGAGTCAGTTCAGTTCTGAGATGATCTGGGCTGCGTGCATCCAGCAATGATTTTGCCACGACCCAGATCTGTTTCTCTCCTCTTGCAGCCTGGTCTTAGGAGAATTCTTCCACTCCCTCTACATCTCCAGTTCCCCTTTTAAGTCTGAAGGGGTTTAGTTTGCCCCTGACATTTATAAAGATGTATTCTGAGCAAATGTTGAGGAAATTTGTTCCTTTCAACCTCATGGGGTGGCAGTGCACGAAGCAACCTCTCCCCCCCCAGCTGCATCACCTTCAAGCCCCTATGTCAAACGCTAAAGTTCTTCCACACAAATGGGAAAGTGACCTCCTCCTTGAAGCTGGAGTTTATAGAGGGCTTCCCTTGACAATTTAGCTCTCTTTTCCTTTGTGTGTGCGTAAATGTGTGTGCCAAACGCGTTTCCTATAGACGTTTTCGATAATATCTCTGGATTCCCTCACTAGCTCTGATGAGAGGACCATGTGGATAAACGCGTAGCCCCTTTGACTTCCATCTGATACCCACAGATTATTCCAGCACAATTTTTACATGAGTCCCTCTCATTCAGAGCCATCTTTGTTACTCAGGCTTATAGAATTAGAGGGTGACTGCAGTTTTAACTCAAAATCTTACACCTGTTCTTGTTATTTCTCTCTCTCTCTCGTGAGGTTGTTTTTTGTTTTTTTTTCAAGCATTTGTCTTCTGCTCTCTGCATTTGCAATCCATATTGCAGCAGCAGGAATATAGATTCCACAGTATCACTTCTAATTTCTAGAAAACAAGAATGAATAATAGTAAGGTACTTTATACTGTCAAATTGCTTTTGGAATTTCTGCCTCTTAATTATTTCTTAAACTTTTAAAGTGGCTGAGAAGACAAGTGTTTACAATTTTAATGCAAAAATTGTTTTTAAAAAATCTTGCAGGACAAATTACATTTATCAGCATCCATTTTCTGTCTGGTTTTCTCCCTCAGTATACAGCACACTTCTCTCCTGTTTGCAATCTCAGGGTACTTTGGGGTGAGGGTTGGCTAAATTCGACTGTTGCCCACATTTTGCTGCATGTTCAGTTGCTCAGCGAAACCGTTTCCATCAAACTGGTTACTTATACTTTCACAAAACTGTTTTTAGTATCCTCACTTTTAAAAAAGAAGAAGCACTAAAATGTCATGTTTGGCTACACGTTAGAAACAAAAGCCAAGGAAGGCATTTAAAAAGTAATAAAAGAGTTCCTTACCTGTGCCTGCAAGCAGAAAGCAAACAAGTGCAGTACCCTAGAATAATGGAAAAAGGGGGGGGAAGGGGGGGAA
Organism: Ctenosaura bakeri; assembly: GCA_948474755.1. Taxonomy (NCBI): domain Eukaryota; kingdom Metazoa; phylum Chordata; class Lepidosauria; order Squamata; family Iguanidae; genus Ctenosaura; species Ctenosaura bakeri. The sequence goes on from CAOLHI010001270.1 coordinate 798,391, forward strand.
ACAAAGTAGATGGTGAGATGAATTTTGCCTTTGAAATGGAGGAGAAATAAAGATGGAAAATCGAGGAAGTTGTTTTGCGGGGCGGGGAAAGGAAAGCCGGGAAACCCAAATAAGCAGACCGCGGCTACTTACAAATAGCTAAATATGGACGAGAAGAGATTCATCCTGAGCGGGTTTAAACGGTAACTGGACCGGCTACCGGAGCAGAAACAGGAGCCGGGGGCTCCGGGTTAGAGCGGGGGGGGGAGTTTCTTTTCCTCCCCTTTTGTTTATTTTAGCTCGCGGGGCTCCGGGCGGGGTGTCGGTGTCGCGGAGAGGGTGGCCTCTGTCGCCTCCCGCGCGTCGCTTCCACTTTCCCTCCTCCACGCGCGGCTCCTCCCGAGGGTCCCCTTCCCCACGCGGCGACCCCTCAGGGCCAGGAGGTCCCTCGCCGTGGCCAGCCCATGCTCGCCTCCAGCGTCCGGTCCGAACGACGAGGCGAAGGAGGGGAGAAGGCGAAGGAAGAGCCGGCGCGGCAGCGGCAGCGGGTGGACATAGGCGCCGCCGACCGGCGAGGGCAGAGGCGGAGAGGGAGCCGGGAAGGACGGGCGGTCTCGCTGGTTGTCGCCCGGCTGGTGTCAGGAAGGCTCCGGAGGCGAGGCAGGGAAGAGAGAAGAGGGGAGCCCTGGCCCGACTGCGCTGACAGCTCCTGGCGGGGAGAGAGGCGGCGGCGAGCCCGGAAGGCAGCGCAGCGCCGTTGGAGCGGCTCACTTCGGTCTGGCCTCGGTCTGCCCGGCGCTCCGAGCTGTGCGCGGCGGGCGCTGAGGGCGGGCGGGCGGGTGGGTGTGCGCGGCTCTCTCGGAGAAGCGCCCGAGGGGCAGTACGCCCCGGCCCAGCCCCGGTCCCTCCTCTTGTGCGCCGTTCGCCAATGTGCCAGCCCCTTCTCATCTGTCCGGGGATGGCCTTCGCCCCCTCTCTCCCCCACCCCCACGTCCACCCCGACCACCACCAGTGCCTCCAATCGCCCCCCAATGGGAACGGCCGGCAGCGCTTGAAGCCATCCCGCCCGTCGAAAATGCACCTTGTGGAGAACATGGGCTTTTTTCCCTCGCGCGCACGCGCGCTGCCCCCAGATTACCAGGAAAGAGCGCGTGAAAGGGAGAGCACCGGGTGCCCGCGCGCTAGCGTAGCCTCTGCCGGTGGGTCTGCCTTAGAATGCCATCATCCCCTCAGGAACTAGCAGTCTCTGTGCCTGTCGGGGTAACATTGGCAGCCGTGGGGCGGCCACGGCGTGTGAAGAAAGGGCAGGGGAAGCCCGCGCGTGGGAACGTGTGCGAGGCGTCGGAGGGGTGGGGGTTGCCTTCTGACTGCACAGCCGCGCGGTGTGGTGTGTGCCGAGACACCTGCTTTTTGGCGGGGAACAGCCCACATTGAAATGTTCCTCAGTGACCAAGAAGAAAGTCGCGCTGTATCATACACTTGCGTGTGTGGAAAAAGTGCGTTGGGTCTGCTATAGTCAAACATACACATTGATGTACTTTGACTCGTCGGCCATTTCCGCAGTACGCTCTTATAGCGCGATTATTCCACTTTCAACATCCTATGGAATCCTGGGGTTTGCAGTTTCGGGAGGGGCCGCCCGGCCCCTCCCGAAACTGCAAACCCCAGGATTCCATAGGATGTTGAAAGTGGAATAATCGCGCTATAAGAGTGTACTGCGGAAATGGTTTTCCGCCAGCACTGAAAGGATTGTGGTTTGAGGCCAGACCGAAATGAAATGGTTTTCCGCCAGCACCGAAAGGAAAGAAAAGAAGGGGCTGGAGACAGCTGGAAGGTGTTACAATTTGCCTGTGAGAACGTCACGTGTGGAGGTGAACATGCCTGGCAAAGAATGTGTGCACAAGACAAGTAAAAAGGGGTGCTTAGCAGAGCGAGAAGAAGCATCTTCTCTTCCAATGTAGTATATTTACTGTATATCCCACTTTGCTAGTGAGACTAACCCAAAGCAAGAAACACATTCATTCAACAAATATTCAAGCATATTGAAACAGAGTGGAGTGTATATAAAATGAAGGTCTACTTCCTGATCCGGGGCAACTAAGTATGTGCAGGAGCAAAGCACGAATGGTGCTTTGTTAAGTGCATGCGTAAGAGCAAATAACCAGGGCAGTGTAGTGCTTCCTCAGGATTTCTTGGGGGCCAAGGATGGTTTAGCCTCTGGACAGCACCTGGGAAAGTTACTTTTGGGAACAGCTCCCAAAATCTTCCAGAAAATATGGCACAGATCTCCTTTTCCGGCACAATGTATACACTTACCCTGCAAACCAAGAAAGGGGTGTCAGTTCAGAGTAGAGATGGGAGCTTCCAGATAGGATTGAGCCCAAGCACTTTCCCCTTCAAATGTGGAACACTTCAATACATCTTCTGGAATCCTCCAGCCAGTATAGCCCGTGGATTCTAGAAGCTGTAGTAAAAAATAATAATAATAATAAATTTAAAAAATACAATCACTGGAAAAAGCTGTTTTCTCCAAACTATGTCAACCACCTAACCAAGTGAGGAAAATGCAAAAGTACCACCAGAAGAGGAATAAAGTACAGTAGACATTTAAGTTTCATGATGCAGGAGGAGATTGCTGCTTCTCATTGTGCCAGCCTAAGACAAAAGAACAAACAGAACCGTCAATGATTCAGGCAAATCATGGTCCATAGTACCCACAGCAAGAGCCAGCATGGTGTAGTGGTCTGAGCACTGGATTATGACCCTGGAGACCCGGAGCTGATTCCCTGCTTGGCCGTGGAAACCCATTGGGTGACCTTGGGTATGGCACAGAAAAACCCATGATAGGTTTGTCTTAAGGTTGCCGTAAGTCCAAAACAACTTGAAGGCACACAACAACAACAACAACAATAGCAGTACCCACAGCAGCAGCAGGAATACACTAAAAGCAAACTAAATAGATAACATTTTACTGCCTTTTAATAACATATCCTGCCTGGGGCAACCACCTCATTCTATGAAACAATAGGATTGTCCCTGTCATTTTATGCACTGAAATGATCAATAACAAAGGAGCAGGCGAAAACAAAATGAAGTACTTCTTACAAGGCACACTAAATTAGTGGATTTTAGTGAGATAACTGAGGTGATTAGGCATACAAATGGAAAAGTCTATCAATGGCTGTAAATCAATTGAGTAAATGAAACCTCCATGAGCAGGAGCAGAATGTCTAAGAATAACAGAAGCTGGATATAAAGATTGTGAGAATTGTTGTCTTCAGGCTTTGTCTACAGGCTTTCTGAAGACTTTGTTCTTCCTGGTGGAGCCTGAGGTTGCTTAGAAAAATTACTTTTTGATTGTAACTCTCAGCATCCCCCAGACAACCTGGCCAATGGCCATCTTGACTGCCAAATTCTGGGAACTGAAGTCCATAAATCAATATTTCCAAATTCTGGGATGGACCAATAGACAATGAGGCTGAGCTAGCAGACTGCTGGTCTTAGGTGACAGAAGTAACTGTGAATATCCATAAAAGCAGGAAAAGAACATGCTTTCAAATTATAATGCTAAAGGAATTTTTTTTATGGACCTTCAAGTCAACCTTGACTTATGGTGAGCCTCTCACAGGCAAGATTTAAGCCATTTCTGCACTATACTGTTATAGTGCTATTATTGCACTTTCAACATCCTGTGGAATTCTGGGGCTTGTAGTTTACTGAGAAGTCTAAATGTCTCTCCCTAAACTGCAAAAGGTTGTTAAAAGTGGAATGATAGCACTACATCAGTGTAGTGCGGAAATGATCTTAGCAAAAATTTGCCATTGCCTTTCTCCAAGGCTGAGAGACTGGGACTTGCCCAAGGTCACTCAGTGGATTTCCAAGGCTGAGAAAGGATTTAAGCTCTGGTCCCAAGTCCAACACTGAAATCACTACACCACCACCCTGGCCCTCATAATAAATTAAATGTGTGCATATGTGCCTTCAAGTCACCTGATGACTTCTAGTGACTTCATGAATTTCATAGGGTTTTCTCAGGCAAGACATACTCAGAGATGGTTTTGCCAATTTCTTTGTTCCTCTGAAATACCACCTGCAGCACCTGGTATTCTTTGGTGGTCTCCCATCCAAGTGCTTATCAGGGCTGACCCTGCTTAACTTCCAAGATCAGTTGGGATCTGGTGCATTAGGGTATCATAAAGTAAATTAAATGGGAGTTTCTAAGGGAAGAGAAGGAAATAACTGTATTTAATACAAATGCAAATATATCCCGCCTGTTGGCTTCCAAAGTCAGATTGCGCGCGCACACACACACACACACTAAACAAAGAGATAAGAACAAGCTAGGGCTTCCTCTCCAAACAATGGAGAACATAAAAATAATAAACAAGTACTGTGAAAATATTGGCCAAATAGCAATGGTAGCTAACACTTTAGAGATGTAAAAGAGCACCCAATGAATGCGGCTGGAGAGGATACATCATGTGGGTGCTACCACAGAAAATAGCCCATCCTGTGAGGAAGGCAACCAATGCCACCACTGGAAAGAGGTGTGTAAAAAGGGCAGAGCAAGGTCTCATTTGATGATCTTAATACAGAACTAGGTTCGTAAGGGAACAAAGAGTTCTTTACTTTCATTTGGGCCAGATATGGAGAGACAGTGACCCTCCAGTATTGTGAGGCTACAATTCCCATCATCTCTGACTATAGAGCATGCTGACTGGGGCAGAGGACCAACAAGATTAAGAGGGCGAGAGATTCCTCACACCTGATTGAGATTTCGAAAGATTTAACCCAGCTGTAAGAATACAGCCAGGGCCAAGCAGCTACTGCAGATCTGTAAGTACAAGTGGGATGTAATCAGCTCTGTGCAAGGATTATTTTAGGACCCTCAGAAGTGCAGATTCTCAGCTGACTGGGGAAACACTTGCATTCCTTTCCACCCACTGCACTCGAAAGCAACCTTGTTGTGTTTAAATTTGATCCCCTTGCACCTAAATCACCATCCTGTCAGCAGGGCACAGAAATCCAAGGCTGCCCTCTATCAATGGCCTGGTTGCTAGAGGAATGGACATCTGTCGTGGTTCAGTCCAGGAGGCCATAGTTTCTGATGTTATTCTGGCATAACAGTTGGTACTCATCAAGTCACTTTGGGATGTCATCCTGTGAATATACACACAGAGAGAAAAGTTATGTCAGGAGGGGTCCCTTCCTCCAGGATGATCCCATGGAGGTTTGTTTGTTTGTTTGTTTATATTCCACTTTTTCCCATAGTGGCTTACAATATAAATTAAAAGAGAACCTCTAAAACAATACAGAGTACAAAAGTTAAAAATACATACATTCAGTTAGAACGTTACAGTACTTCTAAAACTTTAGATTTAAAAAAAATAAAATAAAACACACATTATATACCAAAGACAACATGCCCAACTGCACATCACTCTACCCTGATCAGCCAAGGCTGAAGGCCCATTTAAACAAGAAGGTTTTTGCCTGCTGGCAAAAAGATAGCCAAGAGGGGGCCCATTGAACCTCCCTTGGGAAGGGATTTCCAAAGCTTAAGAAGGCTCTCTTCTGATAGCATTCAAGAGCTGTTCACAGGATGGATGGAGAGGTCACTGCACAGCTCCCAGACTTTGGACTGAGCACTCCTGTGTCATCTTCAGGAGACTTTCTTGTTGGTGGGGGGAGGGAGGCTGGTTTACAGTATCTGTTTCAGAGTGCTCTGGTACCTTACTGGTAAGGACAGTGGCCATATGTCCTAGGGAGGGGTGTTTTCAGAGACTATCTAATGACCAAATACCATCCACAGTGGCATCCTGGTCCTCTCACATACCTGTAAGGCTGGTCCTATCATTAGGCAGCATGAGGCAAGTGTCAAAAACAGCAGAAGTTCAGAGCAAACAGTGGCATTCCTTGTCAGCGCCTTGGCCAGGGCCAGCCCCCAAAATTTTGCTCCCTACTGTGATACAAAGACTTTTCCTAAGTCAAGCTTTCATAATGGCAAAGGGCAACAAGTTTTTCTGTACCTGTGACTAAAAGACGTGGAGAAAAGTTCACCTCCTTGACAGTAAAAATGGCAGCAACAAACTTTCAGATAACTAACAATTTGCTACCGTTTTGGAACACTCCAAGGCTAAAATCCTGTTAGTTAACCCAAGCAGAATAGACCTGTTGAATCAAATGCTGAACTCGATGCACAGTTAAATCCAACTGATGTTGCAAGTGGAATCATCATGCTAGAACAGTCCAGTGCAGAAATGGCCTTAGTCAGAACTAACATTAGGAACTAGGCCCAAATTGGCCACCAAAGTTGGCTGCCTCATTCTGTCTAATGGAACAGCCATCCTTGCCCTTAACCATTCCCCTCAGTTTTTGTTTGTTTATTTAAAATTCTATCCTACTTTTCTCTCAATATGGGACATAATACAGTTTCAGTTAGTCAGAGGGCGTGTCCTGCACATAGTCTGTCTTAAATTAATAGGCTGTTCTTGGGTGTGGTGGAAAACTCCCATCCTCAAAGCTGAAGTAAGATTCAACTGCCCCGTAACTCTGCTTCCATAGGTGGAAAGGGGCAGTGGGAGAGTCAGGAGTAAGAAGTATAAAACACTCTTGTCATTCACCCCAACAAGGCAGACATTTTCAGCTGGTCCTGGATCCCAGCTGCCCATTTCTTCTTGTTACTCTCCAACCACATTGTAGCAGCTCACTGGTCTGAATTTAAACTATTATGCATGTGCTGGAGGAAATCTGGTTTTGTGGATTGGGAGAGGCAGTGCAAGCTAACTATTGCAAGTGAGAGACATTAAAAGGATTAGAGTAAAGAACAAGACTTTCAGAATAGGGAGGAAAACACATCACTAAACAAATAAATAAGCCACAGTGCCCATTATCTTCTCCACTAAGTCCCATTATCCGCTTACCTTTCCTCTCTCCTGCCACTTTTAAGCAAGTTAAGCCACAGTTGGGGAGAGAGCAGAGGGAAATAACACTGGTGGCACAAATACCCATGAAACCACCATGGTGCCTCAAAGTAATTTTCTTTCTTCTCTTGCGCTCTCTGAAGACAAGCCTGAGCAACAGAGAGCAGGTCAACTAGAGGGGTGAAAGCCCCAGGAGGCTTCACGAGGAGCACAGGTTCTATTTGAAAGGTAACTCTATCTGCTCTCCAGACTGATAAGACCAAAAGTTGCAGCCTCACTAACTCCCTTGGAAACAAGGGAAGGTAGAGAAGTGGTTAGGAGAAATGGAGGAGGCGGGCTTCTATGTAAATAGGTGTTTACCAGGAACTATAAGAACTGTTTCTTCCCTGCTGGTAAAAAAATACCCATCCCAGACTGAATACATATTCTATCTAAGTTATTCAAAAACAATTTAAATTGCCTGTCTCTGTGCCACCTTCTAGAAGGGTAGACGTACTGGCTGGTTTTGCTGCAAAATACTTAAAGTCCTGCGGCACCTTAATAATGAATATGTTTATTGTGGAGATTCATTAAGTCAGTTCTTTTCAAGCTATCTGATGTGGGGAACCAGCAGTTATTTATTTCCAACGTACCAGGGACTGGTACCATATTTTAACCCATTGGCTACAATTGTGTGGTTTTTTTCCTGTCCTGGAAATTCAGCTGGGACCACCAGCCATTGGTCTGTGGACCAGCACTGGTAACATTGGACCTCCACTTTGAGTAGGCTCAATTTAACAATTTAAACTGTTTTTGAATAACTTAGATAGAATACGTATTCAGACTACTATGTCATAATAAACCTGTTGGTCTTTTAGAAGCCAAGGTAATTTTTAAAATATTCTCTTTGCCAGTGTAAGGCACTGGAAACACCATTCCCTTCTAGCCAAATCTGATTTTTGAATGCTTTGGTCATCTTCCTGGCTAATTTAATAGATTAAGTCAGAATCATCTTTGATATTAGACATGCACACTCTTATCCTGAAAGTGAATACCGTATGTTAGGGAGGAAACTGCTACTCAAAAGCAATTTAGCTATAGGCAATTTGGACAGTGCATAAAAATCAGAAAGGTTTGTGTTGTGCCAACTTATTGTAAAACTGTTTTCCTGCCAGATGAATTCAGAGCATTCAGACTAATGTTCTGTCTCCAGTGATGTCCACTGACAGTTCTTTGATGCCCTACCAGAAATCACAAGGTCATCACACCAGTCCCTTGCCTGTTGTTACCTAAAGCATGGGGACATCTTGAACTCCAGTTTAAAATTGCTATCATAAATTCTCAGTCGGCTGAGATATAATAAGAGAACCCTAATTTTTTTTTAAATGACATTTTGGCCTCCTAATTTTCTGTTTCCCATTTGCACCAATCACTCCTGCAAAAATATCATAGTGATATTTGAGTAGCTTCCTCAACATGCCCTGCTATTCCACTGGTAAGCTGGTTTTACTACATGTCAAAGGGTTTTCTGGTATATCCTTTGATTAATTTTTAGGCAGAAGATGAAAACTCTTCTGAGTGTAATATTCATGTGCAAGTGTGAGTATTTAAGGTACAACTAAATACAATAGACAACAAATTTATGCTGTATATAGCATTTTATTGTATTTAATATCATCTTAAATGAAATAAACAAATATTACAAAAGACCAATTTTTCCCAATGTGATGCCCTCCAAATGTTATAGTCAACCATTCCTATCAGTCCTGGTCAGCATGGTCATTGGCCAAGGATGATAGCTGTTGTAGTCCAAAGAGCTGGAAAGCAACAGATTTGGGGAGACAGCACTAGACAAAAAAAAAAAAAAAGTCCAGCAATAGATACCAATGTGTATTGTGGGAATAAGGTTGTCAAAGCAACTGACATCAGGACTTTAGTGCACTGCACGTATGTTTTTCTAAGTATGTTTCTGCTTTCTGTATCATACACCTAAAAAAGTTTAAACAGATTCAACTGCAGATTTATTTCTTTCCTTGAATATAGAAAGAATATTGTATATACTCTTACCCTGGGATGTCACTAATAACAGGACATTGTTAACCTAACATGGAGAAGAGACAATAACGTGGAATTATTTCCATAAAAACAAAATAAGAAAATCTCTTCAATAGCTCTTCAAGCAGTCAAAAAGACCTTCTTTGTGGCTTCCCTTATGCTCTAGAACTCCTTCGCTAGAGGGGGTAGACTAGCCTTCTCCTTGTAGTCTTTCCATTGGCAGGCAAAGACCTTATTGCAATAGACTTTTGAGAAATGAATGTTTTTAAAATACGGGCTCTTGGAGTGTCCTCTGATGTTCTTATTGCTTTCACTGTACTTTTTTTCCTCTCAAAACTGCTTTCATAATTTTAAACTGTATGTGTGAAATTGTTTTTAAATTGTTATTGGTAGTTTAATTCCCTTACAATTCTGATATTTTAAAATATAATTTAAACATATTATACTTTAAATTGTAAGCTCACTTGAGTCCCTATTTGGGGAAAAGGCAAGGTATAAATAAAGATGACAACAACAACAACATAATCCTATACATGCCTGCTTAGTAATAAACCCCATTGACTTCCACAGTTTTCATACCAAGTAAATGGGTATCTAATTGCAGCCAAAGGCTTGGTTTGTTTTTCTTACTCAGACTTCCAAGCAGCTGACAGCCTTGTGCAGCACAGCAGGCCATGCAGGACAAAACTGAGAGGAAGAAATCATAAGCAGAAAATGGGTGTATAAAAGCAAATCACCTGTTAAAGAAGCAGTCTAGTATGGTGTAGTGGTCTGAGCATTGGACTACAACCCAGGGTTCAGTTCCCCACTCGGCTATGGAAACCCACTGGGTGACCTTAGGTACATCACACACACACCCCACTCAGCCCCAGAAAACCCTATGATAGGTTCACCTTAGAGTCACTGTAAGTTGGAAACAACTTGAAGGCATATAACAACAACAATAACAACAAAGTATGTTAGTCGAAAATTGGAAGGAGGAAGATCTCAAACAACCTTTGCAAAATCTTCCACAAAATTCAGTCAATTGCACCAAAGTTCAAGAAGTTTTTCTCTACCCCTTGAAAACAAAACCCACCACAGATCAACAATTTCAAAGCTAGTAGAAAAAAGAAACATCTCAGTGGGATATGTATAGCAGTGATGTATCATAGTAATAAGAAATACATGAAGGAGATTTAAAGGGGGCCCATACGACATACATTAGGGCCCTTTCACCGTGGCATGGCTGCCCCACAGTTGGGACACAATGGCAGCGTTCCACGGGTTGTGCTTCTGCATGATGTCATCACGGTCCCACTGCCATCTTGTCACTGTGTGTCACGCAAGTGCGATTTTTATAACACAGAAAAAAATCCATTTTACACCCACCATCGCACTGTGCTGCCACCTTTCCTGGCCACTTGGAAGTGTGGAAGCACAATGGCAATGACTCCCTGCCCTGCCCAGCGCAGCAATGGCAAATGTCTGGCTGCACTGTGGAAAGGAAGAGGTGGGGCCAGCACGCTCCCCTCCGTAGCAACTTGTGTGGAAGGGAGCGTTCCTGGCACATTTTCCCTCTCTGTTAGGGCTGCAACAAAAGGACTTTGCAGAGCCCCATTTTGCAGAAATGGCCTAAGTCATCCAGTTTTGCAAAGTCCCCAGCACAAATTCTTGCAGAATACTTGCCCAAAATAGAAAAAAATGTATCCTCCACTTTAGTTGCAATCCAGAAAACTAGACAAACTAAAATTCAGATTTCCCCCCATCCTCAACTGTTGCTGAATCCTCAAGTGCTCACCCTAGGCAGGTTTCTAGAAGTGTTCAGCAAGGTTGAACAGCAGGTGCCTTGCTTGTGTGTCAACCTTTGCCCTTGGCTTACAAACACAGGATCTCCAGGGTAGTCTTCTTCACTTCAGAAATCTTAAGGATAGCAAGAAAGATGGCAGGAGGAAAGGATCCTCCCACATTTTAATGAGGCAAAGAATAGCTCACCCTTCATGAGGATATGTCTACATTATCACTGAGCAGGTAGAAAACAGCATGACTGTGGATGAATTGGTGAAACATCAAGTAAGGGCATGTTGTTACTGTGTGTGCACACATACACAAGCACGCACACGCACACACACACACACACACATTGTGAGAGAGAGAGAGAGAGAGCAATCCACCCATCTACTTATCCCACATCAGGTATGGGGGCCCTTGCCATTTTTTACACAAAGAACAAATGCAGAGGGGTGAGAAGGAGGGGAAGAAAGCTAAAGAGAGACTCATTGTGGTCAGGATGCCTCCTAGCCCTTCTGTTTTCCAGATAAATTGTCCAGTAAAGAATGTTCCCACCAACGCTCCTGCCTGTGTCCAGCATGAGTGACAGCTGCTAATTCAGTGTAAATGGCCAGTGATTACTCAGGACAGCCCCCAAGCACACACACAAGACCTTATCTTATCAAAGCCAGTAATTAACAATTGCCATTTTGTTTCCTCAAATCAGCAATCAGTGCTTTTTTTTTTTGCCATCAGAACAGCTCCTGACAGCCTCAGCCATGAATGACAGATTAAAGGACTTCTGCCTGCCTCCTTCCACCTCCACCTCTCTCCCTGTTGCACACACACACTCAAGCACATTGAAGTGCAGACAGTCTCTTCAACATTGCTTTCTTGTTTCCTTCTTCCTCCTCATTCACCAGCTTCCTCAAATAAAATGTGGATTGCATCATCTCCTGGAAAAAAATGTTTTTGCTTACTATACATGCTAATAAATTTGAATTTAACCAGAAAATCTTCATCCATCTCCAATGTCTCCTCAGTGTTAACTCCCTCTCCCTTCCACCACAACATGGGGATTTGTTCAAGTATTTATTTATGATACTTTAATATTTATAGAATTTATAGCATCATTACATGTTTACTCTTTGTCCCAAAAGACTCCCAGAATGCTTCACAGTCCCTTCCCTGAAGTTTAAATTTTAAATT